>VMRN01000054.1:647640-794107 GCA_010277015.1 Poeciliopsis turrubarensis
AACACCGATTCCCCATAAAAGTAATAGCTCCAATGCCGGGATCGAGCCGCACGTTTTGATACCACTTTTGTGGGTGGGCTCGCAGCGGTGCGAGCCGCATTCCGGTCTACGGAAGAATAAGTTACTATAATAATAAAGAGGCATTCTATTGGGTGAAGATTAATAGGTGCCTGCCATGCAATGCATGGAGTCTGTGACTTTGTCACAGCCTCCTTATGCATTGCTATGGCAGGGCCCCAATAAATAAAACAACCAGAGAGTTGGCACATTTTTATCTGCAGAAAATTTGTTTTCCAGTTTAGTTCATTTCGTCTGCGTTTTATGCTGTCAAGAGACCCAGGGCAATTTTCTGTGTGCCACAGAAGCAATTACACTTAAAAAAAAAAAAAAAAAAAAAAAAAAAAAAAAACAGCCTCATCCTTGTTCAAGTCCCGCATCAGGGCTTTTAGCAGGATAATTTAGGGAAAGGATAATACAGTTAATCTGTAGACAGGAAGCTCTGCTGAAGGTGTCCTCCGCTATAAACAGAGCTGATGCATTATCTATTACACAGATACTTAACATTCACACCCTTTATTATCTCCATGCATGACGCTTGTTAAAATAACGAGGAGGCAAGATTAAACTACTCATTGAGCCTCTTTAGGCAACCCCCCCCCAAAAAAAACCCAAAGATTAAATAAAAAACACTTGGAATCTATTTTTATTTCTCTCGAAAAGTGCTGAAGATGAACCTTTGAGGTTTACAGAGCGGGCAGACTGAGAGGGGAGGGGCTCGACTGGAGCCCGTACATACAAATGGCACAGATCCTTGAACGGAGCGCGCGAGATTGCTGAGATGTGCTTAAATCCCTTTTCATTCTGCTAAGAAAAGTGCGCCTGTGCTCTCACACCATGATGTCTCCCGGCTGTGTTGATGAGGCCGGGCTCTGCTTAGAATGGGCGAGACGTTTCTGTGTCCTTCACTTTTAACGGCGGCAGCGGCAGGCTGCAGACCAAAGAGAGCGTCCTTTATTGTGTTAAGTAGCAATGATCCAAATGGGGGACCCTTTCCCGACTCCCAGGCACCTGCCCAACAAGACCCCCGCGGGTGCAATGTTCCTCACCAGGCCTGGAGTCGCAGCGTGCAGCCACTCTCACCGCCGGGACCCATCAAGCTCCAAACACCCACAGCATCACTCTGAAATCCGCTCACGCTACTCTGCTCTACATACGTGTGTGTGAGCAGGTGTTAATATTTCATTCGGCTGAATTATACCCGTTCTCTCGGCCGATGCAGTATTTATGGCCCGCCTGGTGTGCTGCATGCAGATGCGGCTCGGAGGAGCCGCGATCGTTGTGGTTTTACGTGTGGGCCATGGCGTCCAGGTGAAGCCGTGGCATGAAGACGGACGGGGTGCATGAGTGAAAAGTGGATTTCGCTCCGTCAGTCGAAATGAAACTTTCATGAGGGCGGCTTATTTTTGAAGAGTTTCGCTGAGTGTGATTCAACAAAACAGCCAGCTTAAATATTTAGCCTGGCTGTGATTGTGTTTTACTAGAACTGTTGTCTTACAACCAGATCAACAAGTACTCTGCACGTCAAGTTCACTTTAGGTTGACCTCAGCTTGGCAATATGAACAAAAAAAAAAAAAAAAAGGCTAAAGCTGCAGAATGTATCTCTTATAGTGTTACACATTATAGTATGAGATGGATCTGTCAGAAACAACCAACCAATCAGAGCTACGAAGCCACCAAAGACGGCGGCTAAATGGTCATATCCTGCAACAGTAAGTTGTTTCTCCTCCATTAGCACATTGAGCACTGCTTACCTAAGCTTGATTGACAGCGCTAAGACCCTCTCCTGGCTCTGGCTGGATGTTTCTGCCTGAGCTGTGCAGAAGTGGAGGATCTTGATTTTTTTTTTTTTTTTTTTTTTTTTTTTCTGTCTCATGCTGTACTGTCACAAAATACCGACCGTTTTAACAAACATGTAAACCTCCCATCAGATGTTTTGTTTTTGTGAGGAGCTGGCACATCCCGAACTGAAACCAGAGGCACTTCCTGGAGCGTCCACGTCTGTCGGCACAACAGCCTCTTCTAGAAAAGCATCTTGGTGCCAAAATCTGTCCATGTTCCTCATACCTCTGTCTGCTACAAGCAAATTAAAGGTTGCGAGAGCTGTTGTTGGACCTCTGAGTCTCTTAGAGACGCAGTTAATGATCGGTGTCGGCGAGCATGCGATGCGGTGTCTGTTTCCCGCACAAAGTCACTGAATGACCTATTGTGTCACTGAACTATTTCAGCCTCTTTGCTTTTCAGTCCACAGAACGGACAATATCTGCAGTGAGGGGACGGCAAGAAGGAGGACGGGATCCATTACAACGGGCTATTTCAGGCCAAAAGGTAAGACATGGGGTGTGAAATTCAATCCAGGCAATGTTTGCCAGCAATGGTCACACTTTCTCTTGCCCAAGTCATAAGAGCCGGGAAAGCCAACAGCAATCAAAACCTCATATTCTAAGCAAGGAAGTAGTAAAAGCGCGTATGAGGGGACAATCTTCAGCGAGAAAGATTGTGCTTCTCACTCGAAGAACCTGCAGCGTTGCGATAATAAACCATTTGCTGTTTCCCAGGTAATGAACAAAAGGGTACCGGCACCAAGAATTACCTTCCTTTGTTGCGTAACTGAGGACTGATTCCACACTGCATTCACCCTTTGGCGATTGTGGAAAACATCCTTCACCGTGAAGGTCATCAGTCCTCATTAAATAGTAGGTATACTTGTGGCTCCACCGTGTTTGATACGCCAGCAGCCTCTTCCGACAGCAGCTTTACAGTCACGATTGGGCCCCTCTCCGAGGTCCGTACCGGCATGAGTCGGCCCCTGCGGCCGCACGCGCTGCATTTACGCTCCCGATTAACATCCTGAAAGGCCATGACCCTGAAGCGCCACCAGCTTGGCGTAAAACTACCACGGCTTCATCGGGGGAAAGCTTGGTGCGCGTTCAAGACAACGGGAGACGTAAATGAGTGCGCGATGACGATGCCTTCTGAGCTGACCGCTCTTTAATCGCTGCGTTTAGTTAAGTCTAAATATTTAAATGAGTTAAAAGCGGATTTGGCTGAATCAAAGTCTTCCTCTGAGTAAAAGACTGTGGGTAAATGTGCGCTTTCATTGTTTCGATGACTCTAAAGAGAATACAAAAAGCAGAGCTATTAAGAGATCTCGTTTGTGTTGTAGCTAACGCTGGAGGAGAGGGGGGGTCAGATTCGTTTCACTCATAAAGTCAAGGGGCCGTACAAAATCATTTCAGGAGCTGCAATCACAGATAGATGGAGAAAAACAAAAAAAGAGATAATTCTTAAAAATGCGTGTAGTCACTGCAGGGGCCAAATATAATCCAATTACAGGTTCTCCATTGATGTTAATGTAAGGCTGGGTGACTGCAAAGAGAGACGCATTTATTTTTAAGGGTTTTTACACAACTTCACCAGAAGTAGCAATAAGAGCGAATTGCACTGCAATACTGTGGTGAGTTTTCAAAAAAGATTATATATATATATATATATATATATATTGTTTTTCATCGGGTGACATGCCGTTCGTGGTTTCTTGCAAATTCCAAACGGGCCGCATAGCAAAATTAAACTTGTGGCGACGGCAATTAAGGG
The DNA here is from genome assembly GCA_010277015.1 of Poeciliopsis turrubarensis. NCBI lineage: Eukaryota > Metazoa > Chordata > Actinopteri > Cyprinodontiformes > Poeciliidae > Poeciliopsis > Poeciliopsis turrubarensis. Next base: position 651,296 of record VMRN01000054.1, read on the forward strand.
GCTGGTAATTACACCGGAATAATATTGCTGACGAGTAAAGTTGGGGTGCGATTTGAAATCATAATTTGGCACAGAAGCGCCATCCATCACTCTTAAAGGAGACGGGATGAACTGAGGAATTTTTTTTTTCTTTTTTTTTTAGTTTAACAAACTTGTTAGCAAATCATTAAAGTAAATTTCCTCAGAGAAAGAACCGGGGAAGATTTGCATACTTGTCCCCCCCGCCCCCCTACAGCGCTCAATAATAAATGATGAAAAGAAGCTGCACTGTTCAGGAAGCACTCTTGTATTTGATCAGAGCCAGTGATGTAGTTATTCATGTTAACTGCTTTTTAAGCCCTGCTTGTTTGTGTTACATGTGGGGCCTTCAGATTAGGAGCAGCGTAAATTACTGAGAGCCAGAAGCTGAGTGACTTACTGCGTTTGCATAATGTGTCGAAATCTTCCAGGCGATTCAGCGCCGAGCTCGTCGGTGTGCAACGGGAAAGCAGTGTGCGGCGGTTGTTCCATTGTTTCGCCCGTATGGGGCGATGTCGGCGAGCAGACAGCTTCTTTACACGGGCTCATAATGAAGGTCAGCCTGAGGTCGTCGGTCTCCCAAGCCCTCAGCAGCACTGTATCCTCAACACACACACACACACGAATTCACAAATAGACCCTCCTCCCCCTATTACATGTGAAAAGATCCTGGCAAACATTCAGTTGCATCCACACAAGGCAGTCTCAACACAGCTGAGGCAAAAATCTGAGCCATCCAGGCAGAGCGGTTCATTTTGCAACATTGTTCACGGGTACGACCGTTTATCTTTGTCAGTTTCTCCCTCTGATCCCCTTTTTTTCTGCACTTTTCTCACATTCTGTGTGACTAGTGACCTGCTCTAGTCACTAGTTACCTTTGCTTGAGGGAAATTTTTTAAATGATGTACTTTTCTGAGAATTTTAACTGTGCCGTACTTTTCACTTTTACTTGAGTAATTTTATTACGACGTATATTGCTGCTCTCGCACCTGAGGAAAGTGTCTGGATGCTCTACCCACTGTGAGCAATTTCACTGAATGGAAAAAACAAACTTGCTGTAAGCAAAAATCCACCAGACACACACATGAGGATTTTGGTTTCTTGTGCCTGAGAGCAAAACGACGAGGACAGAAAGACAATTACGAGATAAAAACGCATACAGACACAAACACAATAACGTGACCGTTGTTTGCCCACATGGACACTTCTAAACTCAATTTACAGTTTTATTTTGCCATAAAATACATATTGTATTTTTGTCAAAGGGAATATTGAAGGTCGGGAAAAGCTCTAAAATGTGTCCCTCACAGAGCAGATGAAGAGCAGCCATGTGTTTTCATGTAAGATCCCCCAATGCCCTCGGCGGCGTAACAAACAGCCGGCGCCGCGTTCACGTCGCGTGAACGCGGCGCCGGACGAACGGCCGACGCAGAACTTCCTGTTCGGCGCTCTACAAATCGTAAAAGCCGTTGGCATCAGCTCCTGTTTGTTTTCTCGAAGTGCAATTATCGGAGTGTGCGCGGTTACCAAATTCATGGGCTGCTTCCTTTTCTGTTAGATCCCCTCCTGACCCTCGCCGCCCTGCGGCACGCGGAAACGCCTCTCCAGGGAGAGATCCAACACACACCGGCTTTCTGGATAATGAGCTGGATAAAAAGGCATTTGTAATGCAGACCGTCATCGGCAGGTCTGATGTGACTGTGTCAGGATCGATAAATAATGTGCGAGGTGTGGTCTCGGTTCCTCGAAAAGCCCTTTTACTATTCTCCATCTGAAGGAGGCTGTTTAATTATGCAAGCCTACAGGTGGGGGAAGGCGAACAGGGGAAACACAAGTGGATTCCTTTATTTACTGGTGGAAATTTGTGAAGTCATTGAGGATGCATTCACGCCAGCCCAGTTCAGTTCACTTTCATTGAACTCCAGTTCGTTTGTCCGGAAGGTTTGTTTGGGGAGGAGTGAACGCGCAATCAGACTCTGATGCCAAACCAGAAATCCTACAGCCAATGAAATCTCACGCCACTCCATTTGTGTTCACGTTTTGCGACGGAGGAAGTTGTGCCCACGTCTTCTCCTGAGGTTTTCATGTTGTTTCCTTCAGCGGTTCTTGGTGCAGCGCCACCACAGGCGAGGGGAGAAACGAGATTGTCAAAGTGTTTGGGTCGTTTGACACAATGCGGTGTGAAAGCGAACCACACCCGCCAAAAATGTAACAAATGTTACAATCGAACCGAGGCTACTGTTAAAAATGCCCTTAAAAACAAACCAGAACAAAAAAAACCAGTATAACATTGAATGTTAGACCAACTGGAATACTCAGAAAATCTCCAGAAAGTGAAGACGCAAGTCTCTAAAATGGATGTTTTTTTTTTTTCTCTCCCTCCCCACAACAAAAATAAGGCCAGCCGGAGAAAGCAAGCTTCACTCCAGTTTCTGGAGACCTGTCAGCCATCTTTCTGTCATTTGTGGGACAGAAAGATGGCTGACTGATTTCTGAAGGATGGAGGGAGACAGCCTGTCTAGAAGACGCAGGCACCGGATTCGCCTCGCTGTAGCTCACCCTTTCACGATCCCAGGTGAAAGTGTGGATGAGGGCAAAGAAAGGACAAAGCTCACGTTCTTTCAACTCTCTTCATTGCTCAAGGAAAGCCCCTGCTTGGGGGGGGGGGGGGAGAAAAAAAGCTCTTATACTGGGAGCTGTGACCCACTTTCACCCATACATGCTCTAGCCGTGGCACGCGCGCACACTTCCTCATGCTCGTACGCATGAGGAAGTGTGCGCGCGCGTGAAGGGGAAGGCGAGCGCATCTGGAAAAGCATCGTCCCGTCGACGAGATTTGCGGGGGCTCGTTGCGTTCGCCATAACTTTGGTAGCTTCGCGCCTCGTCGGGTGACTTCCCAGAGCGGCCGCTGTGGCATCTGATGATGGCTGCTCAACTGGCTGCTAAGCCACATTAGCGCGCTCCTTACAGGGCGGGAGGCGAAGCGCCATGAGGAGGCACGGGAGACCACAAGATGTATAAATAATTGCACATCAATGTTTAACTCGACTTCATGTGCTCGCTCAGAAGGAATGGGAGGCATTTTCAGCTCCCTGCTGCTCCAGAGAAGCTGAATTGATGAATGTTTTTATTTTTTATTTTTTAATGTTTTTTCTTCTTGAATGTGACTGTCTTGGCTAGTTTTGAATTTTCAGATGAAGGCCTGGGTTGTAGTCATTGGAATAAAAACAAGATGTAATAAGAAGGAAAAAAAAAAAAAAAAAAGAACAAAACACGTGCAGTTTGATTTAAAAATGTACCTGCCGATAGGACATGTGATGATTAGGAAAAGATGCCTTTGGGCATTTCTCAACGATAAAAGGTGTTTTGGACTTGTCCTGCTGGAAAGAGGATTTACAGCAGGAACATCTTGTTGTGGCTTGAAAGAGGTTGGGAAAAAAAAAAAAAAAAGGGGGATAATAAAGGGAAGGTGGTGTTTGGGAAAATGTGATTTACTGTTCAAGAAAATACGGAAAGCAGTAGAATTTACGCCAAATGATTGACGTCACTATGTCATAAATAGCGTTTCCGCTCACACCGGAGCTCCATTTTTAAAAAAGCACAAGTTATTTCTTCCATACATGCTATGCTAACATGATGGCGCGGCATTGTCTCCGTGGTAACAATGGTGTGGTGAGCCGCATAACTTCTCCATAATGCCATGTTTGATACCTATAAAGTGTTAATCTTCTTACCTTGTAAAAAAGTGTTTGCTGCAAATCTGTGATTTCCCCGAGGGCTGCTCTCTATCCGTCATTAAAAGTTAAACAACAAAACGACAACTCTGGTTTGCATCCATTGTCTGTTTGTACAGCCAACTGCGCAGCTAAATAAAAGCAACATTAGGTGACGGATTTTTGTCATGGCGGCGTGGCGGAGTTCCGAACAGCGTGACATCATGTGTCAAAGGTCAACAGACCTTTGGAACGTGATGCCACTGGTCTAGACGTAGGAATCTGAGCGCCATCTTCAGGGGCCATCAACGTAACCGACCAAACGACTCTCTCACAGATATTTTGAATCTAAGTCACTTAAAATTATTCAGCAACTGTTCGAACGAGCTGCATTATTGGATGTAAGTCCGAGTTTTGTCAGTGGACATCGAGGTTATTTCATTATTGTGTAGTAAACGATTTCACTAGCGTTCATCAAATTTACAGCATTGATACTGATGTGTGTTCCGAAACGTCCACTTCAAGGCAAACCGACGTATGAAATGGGTGAGCGCAATCCAGACTGGGTTCCAGCGCTGAATATGGGTCACTGCGAGGTAAAGAGAGGAGCTCAGGAAGGCTGCACACTCTGAAGAGGAACACGAACCATTTGTGTTGAAATATGTGGAAGTGTCTGTTTTGCCTCATGTCGTAATTTGATGTGGTAAACATTCATGAAACGTGTCATTCAAGCGCTTCAAGCTGCATGTAAACAGGTGAATCACATTTTAAGTGAAAATTGGATATTTAAAATATTTCAGGTGATAAACATATGTCTAATGAAAGACTATGTTTTTAACTGAACGTTGTATGTGATTAAAATAAACAGTTGTACTATCAGACATTTTGCGGTAAACATTTAACGTAAACAATCGAACCAGATGAAAGAGCCCATCTTTAAACATTTAGTGTAATTAAACAGTTCAGAGTAAACAATAAAGGTTATGAAATAGATCACACTTTAATATTTGTTGTACGTAGCATATTTCAGGTAAGAAGTGAAGATGTAATGAAATAGATCCTGTGCTGGAATTTGATGTGATCGAACATTACAGGTAACAAAATGTTATGATCATCTGAGAGAATACAGTTCATGAAAATGTTTTAAAAATATTTTTAAAACATGAAATTAGTTAAAAAATAGAAAAAAGGGGGTCAAAACTTAATGAAGATGAGTGTGTTTCATCTATACAGTCTAGTAGAACAATTTCATTGATTTTGAGTTAATGGGGCTCACGATTTGGAAGCTATTGGCAGAAAACATTCAATATCAAAATGATTTAAAATAATAAATATGACTTTTAATAGAGGATAGTGTGCCTCGTGTAATAGCATGTATTACCACTTTTTGTATCATTAGGTCACAAGGCAAGGCGTTTATTTACAGGAGTGTTTGGTTCGGAAATGGATGGAGCATAAAGAAGGTTCTATATAGAACCATATAGAATGTTCTATATGGAACCATATATATAGGAGGTTCTGCATAGAACTATATATAGAGAAGCTTCTATATAGAACCATATAAAAGCTTCTCTATATATGGTTCTATATAGAACCTTCTTTATGGTTCTATATAGAACCACATATATAGAAGCTTCTATATAGAACCATATATTTAGAAGGTTCTATATAGAACCAGATATATAGAAACTTCTATATAGAACCATATAGAAGCTTCTATATAGAACCATATATATAGAAGGTTCTATGTAGAACCATAAAGAAGCTTCTATAGAACCATATATATAGGAGGTTCTATATGGTCATAGAATGTTCTAGAAGGGTAAAGACTATTTTAGAATAATCAAGAGAAGAGCAGGGCTATAAGGAGATGAATAACTTGCAACAAAATGTTTTGTGCCACAACAACCTACTCTGGATTACATAAATATTGATTATGTCTTACTTGTGCTTAGCTTTATTTGTTCTGATATTCAAAGGATATATTTGTCGTTCTTACTAAATTACTTGCAGCTCCAGGCGACTGTCAGCAATTGCTTTTGTAAGACAATTTGAACACAATGCTGTGACTCAAGCCTTTTCCTTCATTCTTCACTCTCAAAGAATGACGAATGAAGGAGGAATCTGTAATAATTTACAGGTTTAAAAGTATCCTTCAGGTTGATTCAAAAGCTTTCTCTGTTCTCCGGAAAACATGATTATCAATCCTGAAATTGTCCGACACCAGTTTGTGATTCTCCTCTCTTTCTGGTTGGAAGGTGATGTTTTTTATGGATTGATGAATGCAAAATGAGACTCATAGATGGAGAGAGTGGAACAAGGACAACTAGTTTACAGCAAGAAACTGTCCATTGCTGCACCTGGGTGCAGCAATGGACTCAGACCTGAATATTCAAAGTCACATAAAGACAGTTACAAATTCGGCCTTCTATCGCCTGAAGAACATTTCCACAATCAGAGGACTAATGATCTATAGAAACTCATCAATGTGATGATCGTTAGTCGCATTGATGCAGTAACCTGTGAAGGTACTGCAGTAAACAGTACCTTCACAGGTTTGACTAAAAAAATCATTCGGCTGCAGCTGATCCAGAACGCTGCTGATCGCATTCTCACTAAAACCAGGGAACACATGGAGCCTTATGCTGGCTGTCATCTGCTGTTGTTGTATCAACCTTCCAGAAACGTCAGGTCTTCTGGTTCAGCTCTGATTCTGTGTTTGGTCCAGAATCAGGACCAAACACAGAGAAGCAGCATTCAGCTTCCATGCACCACAAATCCGGAACAAACTTCCAGAAAACTGCAAAATAACTGAAACACAGAGTTCCTTTGAATCTAGTCCACAACCCCGCCTGTTTAGAATTGTTTTTGATTAGTAGGAAATGGAACATTGATCAATACATATGATTATTTCGATGACGGCATTTGACATAATGCACAGTTTGCTTGTATTTGCTTGTATTTTCTCGTATTCGGTCACCGTATTATGCTTTTGTGGCGTCAAGCACTTTGAACTGCCTTGTTGCTGAAACGCGCGATGCAAATAAACTGGACCTACGACTTTAATTTGGATCTATTTTGAAAAACAGTAACAAAATCAAACTGGTTGAAGTTACCAGCTTTTATATTGGGGATATTTGTTATTGTAATAGAGCACAAATCACAAATATTTTACCAATCTAATTTCTTCATTCTTAACAATTTTATTCTTTTTTAACTAAAACCGGAGCCCGATTTCACAACCGTCGCCGCAGTCGATGACCTTAACTTGCGGCTGAATACAGTTTGGCACCAAGTTCCAAACGGCAAAAAATAAAAAATAAAAGGATCCCATTCCCCAAAAGCTCTGCAACCATCCCATCAGCTCCCATTCATTACATCCAGCTAAGTCCCACCTCGGTGCTAATCATTTACGACCTCAACGGCTGAGTGTGTGTGGCTGAATATATGGGCCTGATCAAAAGCCAGCAGTGAACATCAAACGGGCCCATTCAGTTGTAAGTCTGTCGGTGATTCAGTGAGACATTACAGCGTGGCATCTCTGGTGCCAGGAGCCGGAGCCGGGGCAGCAGTTTAGATTAACAAGACAGGAGAAGCGATGACGGCGTGCTGGCGAATGTCATTACTCTCCACTCTGGCAAACGGCTGAGAGCTCCTTGCTGAAAAAACCCACAAAAAAAACACCACATGATGTATTCATCTAAATTTGTATGACATTCGGGGGTGATGTTTCATTAAGAATCAGCTCACCAGTACAGGAAGCATTGGCACATCTGTTCACTTTTCTCCTGAAACCAAAAAAAAAAAAAACAGTCTGTTTTAAATCACTGAGTAGCTTGACAACCCACCGTCTCCAAACCTAAGCTTGTAGCCTCATGGGCACAAAGAAAGAAAAAAAAAAAAAAAAAAATGAGGCATTAGCAAAAAATCTTGACACAGCACATTCTGGAGTCGGACTCAGCAGCATGCATAGTTAAACTCAAGGGGACAGTTTTCGCTTAAAAGCTCCTCCACCGGCTTTGCCTCTTTCTGCAAGTTGAAAAACGCAGTTTTCAAAAGAAATTGGGTCATGGTAATGGCAGAAGAACATGGCATGTATAAAGGATTGGCCTCCGGAGAGAGAGAGCGGGGGAGAGGAGCGGGGAACAATGGCAGAGCCCCTCTCAGACCTGGAACGTGCTCCAGCGCTTTGTCACTGCTGTACCAGCAAACTCCACAACGCTGGAAAAAGTGAACTCCAGCCGGAGGAAATGCGCATCACCTGCAGGCAGCGGAAAGGGGGGGCTAGTCCGGGAGGGAACAGGTAGGGGAGGGGCGGGGGGGTAGGGGTTACTTCATAAACACATAAGAAGCTTAGAGGGCTTCTGAGCGTTAAATTATGCTTACATTTAGAGGTTTAGTGCTTTTTTTTTTATTGTTATTTTTTGCATAAAAAGTGCTTTTTTTGGGGGAGGGGGGGAGGTGGGAACAAAAAGGAGTAAATCTAATACCTTTGGAAAACATATTCTGAGTCTTTATTCCGCACGGCTAGTTTTAATTGCAAGTTTAAAATTACAGTGTGGGAGTCGCAGGGGGGGGCGATCCGAGGCACTCAGAAAACAGTTAGGAAGCCTTTAATCTGCTCGGCTGTTCTCTGTGAAGTTTGAAACCAGCGCAAATTCGCAAGCTTTTCCACGGCTTTTTGCTCCGCCTCAAATCTCAACCATGGGCTGATCTTTTTGCAGGAAAGTACAGTGCTTTCACGAAAACAAACATATTTTAACTGTGAAGGACAGTAGGAGTCGGTAGATGTTTTTTTAGCAGCTGTGGACAATGTGTAATGGAGACGCATCCATCACTCGTCTCGGTCGCATCATTCTGAATGTTGCTTTATCGGCTGAGTAATCAGAGTTGGGATCCCGCAGGGAAGTTGTCTCGTTTTCATTCAGAAACTGCTCATTAACTCCGTTTTAACGTTCAACTTTGTCAAACCAAAGTTGTTATCCAGTGATCTACAGCTGCCTGGTGCATATTTAACTCTTCTTTCATTGATTTTGGCAGTGAATTTGTGGTATGGCCTCGAAAGCCTCGTCTCACCTTCCCTGAAAATACTACACTTCTTGTCATTGTGGACAGTTGGGTGTTTTAGTTTTAAAACAAACAAACAAAAAAAAAATCATCACACGTGTTTCGCTATTCACGACGTCGCCGTCTCAAGGCCACACAGGCACATAAATGAGTCTTTCTGTTGCTAAAATGCGATTCGTCCACGTCAGGAACTTACAAGCCACCCAACAATCTCTGGCTCAGTCATATATATTTGAACGACTTACCTCCTTCTTTAGATATGCTCGTTTTGTGGTGTAAATATATATATAACACAGCCTCTATTTACCCCCTCATCTCCTCCTCTTTTCTGTGACATAACTGAAGAGCAAAAGGAGGAAATGAATGTTGCATGAATGGAGCTCAGCTCCATCAGCAGAGGGCCGTCTGAGGAGCAGGCAGTGGTGTTGGATCCGGGCGGGGGGGCGAAGGGGGAAGAGGAGGAAGAGGTCACCCGGCTGACCGCTGCCTCGCACATCGGCGACGGCGTTCAAAAGTAAAACAGACAAAAAACCTCCACGCCGGCCTGCAGCTTCTGTACAAAACGACTTTTCCTGACAGTGCCACTCTGACTGCTGTCATCCTCTTTCTTTCTTTCTTTCTTTCTTTCTTTCTTTCTTTCTTTCTTTCTTTCCCCCCCCCTTTTACCCTCCGCTCACGTCCTCCAGAGAAAATACTGAAAGAAGGTGGAATGCCAGCTCCCGTTAGAAAAGGGATTTGAAAAGCTCCCTGACAGGAACACTAGGGGGAAAAAAAGCTTTGCATAAGCATCTTTTTTTTTTTTTTTTTTTTTTTTTTACCCCCTCCCTTCACCTCCACCTCCCTCTATTGCCACCATGGTGTGACTGGCAGCAGGTTGAAGCAGCCGAAGATCCTAATTTATAGTCTTAAGCGGCTTCTATAAAACTTACAGTGTCTCCTGAATGGTTTATGCACCTCAGCACATCAGGCTGAGGCTTAATTTGTACCTCAGGAAGAAACAGTCTTTTTTTTTTTTTTTTTTTTTAATCAGAAAAAAAACCTTTTTTTAAAAAAAAAAAATGTTTCTTTTTACACAATGAATGACATGCCGAAGAGGAATAAAGAAAAAAAAGAAAGGCGTGTGATGATGTTTTGAGTCTGAATTCCAAAACCAACTCGGCGCCCTGATTGGGAGGCAGAGCAGCAGTTGCCTGGTAACCGCGTTTTACGATCCCAGCCATGGCTGTTGCAATGAAAAATTTAAAAACTCCCAGACGGCGAGCTCGTCTCGGAGACCGTGAGATGAGGCGCGGATGCTTTCTCGGAGACGTTTCGGATCAGAGCCGGGAAGCCGAGCGGGCGGATGAGAAGCGCACGGCGGAGCTGAACGCACCGCTCCTCCATCAGCCATCCATTTTTTTTTCTCTCTCTCTCTCTTTTACTGCATCTCCACCAGATGGTCGACGCTGCTCCGTTTGCCGCCAAAGTTGATCGACAGAAGTTATTGTTCTACCTGCAGCTTCTTCTTGGGTCTGCAGTTTGTGACCAAGGGGATTCTTTCATTTCTGCTTCTCATCCTCTTTTTTTAAATTAAAAAAATATTAATTTTTTTTTTGGGGGGGGGGGAGGGTAGCGAGCATTAAAAATGTTTGTTTTCCTGCAGCGTTACGTTTGGTTTACCCGCGTTTAGTGTCACTGCTTTTTTATGAAGTGACTGGACTGCGCAGAGCTACAACCGGGGTCATCTGAAAATAAATAAATTAAATGAAATCGAAGTAGCCTTGCATAATACTTCCTTTACTTTCCGAGTATCGGATGGTTTCTTTGTCTAAATCTTTAGATGTTTCCCCCAGAAAATCGAGAATTGCACACATCTTCAAGGACGCAACTGCAAAGTTCTGAAAATGTAACCAATAAAGCGTGTAAATTATGAACAAGTTAGCTCCAATCAATCAACCAAGATTTCAGCCACGAGGCATTTCAAAGAGCTTCCCGTCATAAAAACACAAAGTCACGCAGGGCAGAATCGACAATCGAAACATTACATTGAGCCAAGGGTTATTGTTCAAATCTGAATAAGCTCAGAACTTGTAGGCTTTTAGTCCAGATTTAAAGGCACTCAGTGTTTCAGCCACTTTGCAGTTTTCTGGCACGTTTGTTCCAGATTTGTGGTGCATATGGAACCTCCATTGAGGCTCTCGAAAGAACCTGGTAAGTTTTGGAGAAACAATGCGGCAGGTTTTTGAAAAATAACGTATAAGATCCCATGAAAGTCTCAGGAAAGTGACGTTTTAAAAATCGTGTTGTTTTATAAGCTATCGATTTTAAACAGGTTGAGTCATTTCAGTGATGACACCAAACGACGTTTGACTGAGGAATAATCTCCTCAGACTTTTTTTTTCCACAGCCACGGCCCGTGTGCTCAGTTTTGCCGCTCTGCCCTCCCTGCGTTTCGTTTCAAACGAGGCGTCGCGCGAAAGGGAACAAACACTCTCCACGTGTGAAACATTTATCGCTAAGGTCAGTGCGGCGTTTACGACCGGCGCACTGACCGGCTTGAACTTTCACTGCCCGTTTTCTGCGAGTCTTTCAAAGGTTCCCTTTGAATTTTGCCCGTCTTTTCATTCCTCTTCGGCGCTTCAGCGAGATGGAAAACCTCCAGGCTTTTCGTCTCATTCTTCAGTGGACCAATCTTCTGCATGTTACGTTTTCACGGTTTATGGTCCATCAGGAATCCTCTCTTCTTTTCTTCTGCTCTTCAAACTTTTGCCAGTTTTGCTGTTTGACAAAAGGAAACGTATTTTTGCACAGCAACACGCGGCTAATAGCAAAGTTCTCCAGAGGTCCAACATAAAAACTGGGTCTACAGGTCGCCTCGGTGCTTCAGCTGCTGGCTGTAATCTGTTAGATTTAAGCTTATTGAAAGTAAAAAAAAAAAAAAAAAAAAAGCATCCTTCCACAAGCTGAGTGAAAATGAGATAACACGTGTTCTGCAGTTTGTAGCTGCAGAGCCTTGGGACTTACATCATCACACAACTGTGACCGTTTGGGAAAGATTTTCGAAAAGGACGAGCGGCGGTTTATGAATAAAGTACACAACACAAAGTTTTTCTTTTAACTCTCTGGATCAGACGAAGTTCCACAATGAGCTCAGATTTATGCGGCCCGTTCTTGTTTCTGTAAAAGCCACGGCCATTAAATGAGTACGTTCAATCAAAACGATGAAAGGAACTTCATCAATTCCCTCCTAGTGAACGTGTGTGCGCGCTCCCACACCGCAGCGAGTCCAACGTTTCGTCTAATATTCAGTCAATCTGCGGATTCACCAAGGTGAGCGTTTAGGCTGGAGTTCAAGCGGCGTTTTTGACGACGGTGAAAACAAGAAGCGCGGGCTTGTTCTTTACCACCTTTCTAAGGCGACTGCTTTGCTCTTACAGTTTTTCCAAGTCGGGTCTTCACAACTTCTCGGCGAGATCACAGTAGAACTGTTATACTCACACTCTGAGTATTTTTAATTAGCAGATTTTTGAGGTTAGATATTCTCTTTTCTTCTTCTTCTTCTTCTTCTTTGGGTTATTGTGGGGATTTTTTTTTTTACCCCTGTAATTTTCCCTATTTCAGCCAGATTGATTGTTTGTTTTTATCATGCTCAGTCTGTCTGTCTTCATTCAGTTACTTAGTGGAGTTGGTTCAGGGTCACTGGTGGTTATTGGAGCTCATAATAACAGAGTTTAAACAGAGTTTAAAAGGAAGCAATCATACAAGCAAAATACTGCCAAACTCTCTCTCTGTCTCTCTCGCTTGAAGCCCTAGTAGTTTACAAAAGTGGAAAGAAAACGGCCGCTGAGGAGAGAATCAAGTCACAATTTTGAGAAATGAGCCAGAATTCTGACAAAGTCGAAATAAAGGTCAGATATGGAGAAAAAAAGTCAAAATTTTGATTTTAAAAAGTCAAGATTATGAGAACATATTCAGAATTTTTATTTAAGAAAGGGTCAAAAACCCTGAGAAGAAAGTCCGAAAGATTAGAGTCACTTTTTTTTTTTTTTTTTTTTTTTTTTTTTCCAGTCTCTTCTGAAACGGTCGATCTGGACTCGGTTCCTTCTTTTGTTGTGACATTTCCTTCTTTATATAAAAAAAATACTAATCCCAACAAACACATTTTTAATCTTATTCATTGAATATACGTTAATTTAAGATAAAACCTGCTTTTAGTTTTTGCACAAAGAAATGTCTAAAAACACACATGGAGTTCATTTAAATGTAAAGTCTACTATGTGGTCCAGCAGTGCCTGTTTCAGGGTGCAGCTTACCTCCCCTCTCCCCATGACAGCAGCCCTCGGCGTCGATGGGATGAGTACGCATGAAAAATGAATGAGCTCTAAAGGCCTCTCATTTTCAGGCATTTATTTATTTATTTATTTTTATCAGATCGAGTTAATTTCTGGCTCCGTCGTTAACGCTTTTACAAGCCGACGCGGCAGCAGATAACAAACGTGACGCTTTTCACGACAGCACTCCGTAAAAATATTCATAACCCCAAAGTGTTTTTGTTACCCGTCGTCGTTTTATGACCGCGATGATTTCACCGGGGCTTTTATGTCCTAGACCGATGCCTAAGTTTGAAGTGGAAAGGACAGAAAAAGCGGCTGAACTGCTGTTGAATCGGAAGCGAATGCGGGATTTTTCTATGGAGTCCTCTTTGAGCAGAGATCTGGTGCAACCAAGTGCATCCAGAAGATAATGTTCTTAGAGTCTTGGAAAAGCAGATTTGAAAGAAGAAAGCACAAATACAAAAGTCCAGTATGTTTGTATCTTTCAAAGATACAATTAAATCACCTTGAAAACGCCATCCCAACTTGAGATAATGATGGCAGCATCATGCAACAAGATGGGTTTTATTTCGACTCGACTACGTTTGTGCTGGTTTGTGCAGCAAAAGTTTTTGCTGAAAGTTTATAGGTCAAAAGATCAACCAGTCTCCTCCGCCACTTTTGCAAAATCAAAATGACCTTTAAGATGTCATTAATATCTTCAAAATGACAGCGGCACAAACAAAAAATGTTGCAGCATAAAGCAGCACAAACGTTTGACACCATTTTTGTCTGATTTGAAGAAGGTGGAGGGGGGGCAGCGTCATAGTTGACGTCATAGTTTATGTTCCTTTGCGCATGCGGGTCAGTTTGGAACCGCGAACAGTCCACACTGAAGTCAGGTACGGGAAACTTTTTTAAATTAACATCAACGACCATGTAAAAAGATAAATGAACAAATCAGTTTTCAGGGAAAATTTAAAAAAAAAAAAATCTAATTTCAGCGTCAAGATCTCCAATGTGAACATCGACTTTCTTTCTCAAAATGGCCTAGTCAAAGCCCAGCCCTAAATCTGACAATCTGTACGTCTGATCTTTATCTATTAGTGAAGAAGAATGAGGACAACTCTCTCTGGATGTGAAAAAAACAAACAAAAAAACAAAACAAAAACCAGAACATTCTGGAAAGGCACCCGGTAAACTCTCACGGATTTTTGGGGGGATTTTATTTAAGTTTTAATACGAAAAAGCAAAAAAAAAACCCAAATCCACTCCACACTGGAACGTTACACGTTTTCAGATACTTACTTGTAACTATTCCTAACATCTCCTCCCTTTCACTCTACAGTTGTGATTCTTTTTCATTTGTTTATTTTGGTCTGCTCCTTGAGATCAATAAGTGACGAGAGTTGGAGCGGATGGAGCGCTTTCAAGCTACGTACGAGGCTGTAACGTGAGACGTCGTGAAACAAACAGCGCTTTCAGAGTTTGGGCTCTGCTTTAATCCGAGGATCAGTGTTGCAGCAGCTGATGGGACGGCTGAATAATTCCGCTCTTATCTGGAACCGTGACACGCTGCGATATCAGGTCTCGAGTCTAGGCACAGAAACGCTCACAAGAACAGAAGGCCCACCTTTTTCTCCTCTTTTCTTTTTTTTTTTTTTTTTTTTTTGTCCTGAATATTTGCACAACCAGCAAGCGTCATTTCACACTGTCTGTGAGCAGAGGCATTCACACATCACAAGGAGCTGCAAGAGAGACGTTAAAATGAGCATAACTCACTAAGATCTTCCGAGGCGCACAGGCCGAGGAAGGAGATGCGCACGGTTTAAATCTTCGTTTAATCTCTAATTTGGCCCATCCGCAGCATTGGACGCTTTAGCAAATCTTCTTTCATTTGCACACAGAGCGGGCCGTCGCTGACATGCGGCACACAGCAGCTTTGATTAGCCTGTTTTTACCTCCTGAGGTGCTGAACGCGGCGCTTCCAGGTCCGAATGCAGCAGCTTCTCCTGTGCCAACACACACACACACACACGCACACGCGTACACACACACACAACACACATAGATCGTGCTCAATTCAGCAGTGATGTGGATTTCTAGGCTAGTTGGCCTGTAAATCACACAACTGCACACCCTGAAGTAGTTCACAGAAAACCTGCTCACTTCATATCTCGCCTTAACCTTCTCCTGTGGCTTTATTGCCCCAAATATTTGTCTAAAGCGTCATGAGCACGGAAAACGGACCAATTAAAGTTTTTCTTCTCCTGGACTCCTGAGGGTAGCAGAATCAGCTGTGGAACAACACTGGAGGACCATTTAAATCTATTTATGGACAATAAAAATTACTGGCTGAACGGCACAAAAAACATAAATAAAAAAATCGCCATGCTGATGGTTTCGTGGTGGTTTGTAAAAGGAATCGACCGGATGTCATATCACACTCCATTATGTGATGAAAAGGTTCTCTATTGTAAAGTAGCATAGAGTCTGTGACATCCCTCAAACAATTGTAACGTATTTTAATGAGCTTTCACATGAGAGAATAAGGCTCCGTGATAAAAAAAAAACAAAAAAACAACTGAAAACCCCCCCAAAAAAACAACTTATAATCTAAAGCGGCCATAAAAAGTTCCATTTTGGTCGCGTCTGTCCAGATCACCTTCTTCCACATGCTTTTTGTGCCCCCACTCTTCCACAAAGGTCAGGCCCACCACAGGCTGGTGGAAAAAGAAATGTTTTGTTGTTGTAGTACACCATCCAGAAGCCGCTTCCTGCATTCTTGTTGGTTGTGCGGGAGGCACCGCTTCTGCTTTTCGCAGATGTACGGTTGTAAAACTGCACACGTGTTTGCCGCCATTTCCACCTCCTCTCCCCATTCTTCCATTAAATCCAGATTCGCGTTGTACAATGGCTGCTGGAAAAGGCAGCAACTTTTGTTGCTGCCTCGCCATCCAGATTGCGCACTCGCATGCCGTTTTCCCATGCGAGTGCAAACGTTGGGTTGATGAGGGCGTGGCCAGCAAGCTGCTTGTTTCGATTTAAAGGGACAAGACGCCCTGAAACGGCTCATTCTGAAAAGGAGCTCGAAATAGGCAGAACTGAGCAGACTGAAATCTCATCACCCAAGTCCGATTTTGTGCAAAAACAAAAAAAAAAAAAAAAGTCCAATAGGTCACCTGAAAGAGAAGTAGACATCTTTCCTTGATGCAAGAGGATGAAAGAGAGAAATGAAGGACGAAACTGAGGAGCAGAGTTGAGAAGCGGGATATGTTTGGGATATGATGGACGAGACCGCCAGAGGGGGGAAGGCATGAGCCCGAGATCAGCAGGAGGTGCTGAGTGGTGCTTGTTGGTAATGGCTTTTCGTGTCTTTTCTTCCAGGAGGAGGCGTGAGAGACGGAGGAGCGCTGGAGGGCGGACGGACACCCGAGTCAGGCCGGACGGTGCTGAAGAGGAGGCCTGACCGCGCGAACCAAAAGGAGCGAGGGCCGCACATCCTCCACAAGCAGAGAGGGACGCGGCAGAGCAGTGGAGACCAGAAACACGGCACGAACTGGGAGACTGGTTTCCTGGAGGAAAGACGGCACAAAACCCCCCAAAACAAACTAAAAACACCAGAACACTACAGAATGCAGGCGATTAAACATAGTAGGTCTGATTATCCCTACTGGAGAAAAACAATCTTGCATCTGCTTCTTCTTGGTTTTTTTTATTTATTTATTGTTGTTTTTTATTTGTTTTTGTTTTTTTGTGCCCATTTTCAGGAGACATATGGTACACATTACTGCCACCTATGCTGGTTTGGAATGTGCCTCAAAATGCCTATTTTATTTCATCAGTGTATTTTTTGTAATCTTATTTATTCATTTATTTATTTCGAACCGACAAAAAGTAAAAACAGGTTTTTAAACCGCTTCTACTAAACCGCTACCTGCTCAGTTTCATTAATCAAACTTGTTTTGGTAAAAGAAAAAGTCCGAAATAGAATATTTTAACTTCCTGAATCTCTCTGTACTTATGAAACTGAATGTTTATTTTGTAAATTCTAATTCTAAATCCTTCCAACGTTCTGAAATATCTTCAATTTTTTCACGTCAAACGTAGAAAACCAAGCCTCTCTGCTTCATTTCACAGAACCAAATCCTTCCACCAGACTCCAGGCTTGTATCGACTTCAGATGTTGTCCAAGAAATCAGAGCCACAAACATTTAACCGTAAGTATCTGCTAAAATCTGTAATTAGATTTTTACATTAACAAAAAAAAAACAAAAAAAAACAAGAAACTCAAAATCTCCACCCAGCTTCCTCCAGCTGTTTCTCTTCTTTCCCTCCCGGCGCTCTCTGCAGGCTCTTCCACTCCGACACTCTCTCCCTTCTGATCTTTACTTGTGTTCCTTTGGCCCACATCATTACAGCCCCGGAACACTTCCCCATTAACAATGTGCTGCATGCGCGTCACGTCGCTCGCATCCCCATCCGAGGGGGAGGAAGACGAGGAGTAAGAGCAGGAGGAGGATATAGCTGCGATTTAAGGTCCCGCTCCCGCCCCGCGGCTTCCACACCTCGCTCTCAGCTGCTGTTGTCAAGACACCCGCACCGTCGTGATCATAGAAGTGTCTGGGGCGCAAATCTGACGCGCCAACCAAGTGACACCGAGAGCTATGTGTGCAGGCCTCATACCGTCATTATCGAGCCCCGCTCCTCCTGCCGTGTTTGGGCTGCTTCAACGTGTGGCAATTAGTGAGCCTCTTTATTTAGAAACCTTCATATTATCGTTTCTTTTTTCCTTTCTCTCCCCCCAAACCAGTGACCATGGATTTCATTTTTGCCTTTTTCGAAGAAAAACAAAACAAAAGCCGTGTGGAGGAGTGTGCCTCGCGGCTCTGGCTCGTCTTGGCGTGCTCTTCGCTTGTAATTTACCCCCATCGGTTCCCAACCGCAATCCCCCAGGTGCCTTTGGCCTGCCTACAGACCCGACATGAGTGACCTTATCTGCAATAATGAGCGCGTTAAGGGGAGGAACGCAGCTCTGCACCGAGGTACGACTGCGGCGCGGTGGAAGGTGCTCCGTTCACCTCCAAGACTCACGCAGAGTCTGAAAACCGGCGGCGATAGTTTCACTGTTACCCGCAACGCCGAGGGTACAACGGCACAATCAGTGCGCAGTGATGGTTTAACGAGGTACAAAGCAGCTTGAAAACTAAACAGAAGGATTATTTGTTTCTCCGGCTCTCGCAGGATTCAATGCGGATGTGTCACGAAATCTGCGGTGGTTGGGGTTTTAAGACGCATCTCTCTGCGTGTGAATTTAGCCTGTTTCCTTGTTTCCCCACATTCTTATAGCTGCTCCTCCAATTTCCTCAATCAGGTTGGCTTAACTTGCCTTCCCTCACAGCTGCACCCCGTTTCTTGTCAACCCCCTAATCCTGGATCAGCAGTCAGATCTCCTGCATGGACATGTCTCACTCTGACAGCTCTTGGTTATGTTGACCAACTGTTGTTTCCCATGTGCTGTACACTTTTGACTTTTGTAAATTTGAGTTTCTTGTTGTTTTCGAGTATGGTCATATTCGACAAATAACAATATCGGTCCTGATGAGTTTTGTTTGTCAGACAGAAAGTGCCTTGTGAAAGAAAAAACTCTTTTAAAGGGACAGTGTTGTGTGTTTTCCAGCCACATAGTGCAATTTT
Organism: Poeciliopsis turrubarensis; assembly: GCA_010277015.1. Taxonomy (NCBI): domain Eukaryota; kingdom Metazoa; phylum Chordata; class Actinopteri; order Cyprinodontiformes; family Poeciliidae; genus Poeciliopsis; species Poeciliopsis turrubarensis. The sequence continues at coordinate 670,084 of VMRN01000054.1, forward strand.
ATTGTACAAGCTAGGAAACAGGTTATCGTAAGTTGCTATTAAAAACAACACAAAGTCAAAAAGAAGTTTGACTTTGTAATTTAATGTCTTGAAAATGGGTCTCTGTCTCTTTGATAGCCTTCAGGAAGCCATCGTAACATTGCTCCTCTATTAATGTTTTAACGTTTTGGTTTTTTTTTTTTTAGCAGCGTTACACTTAAGAGTAGCTCGTATAATGAGGTATTTGCTAATTGCTGCTGGCTAGTCTGAAGGAGCCAAAGGGGAGGAGTTGCAGAGGACGGCTCATGTGTGAGGCAGAAGACCGGAAGCTTGGAAACTGCAGGTCAGAGGAGGAGCTTCTTTTGTCGCCCTCCCCCCAACCATTTTGCACAGCTGTACTGTTGCCACGGGAGATTAAAAGATTTCTCAAAAATGCATAAAAGAATCAGAGCAGCACTCCAGATTGTGTTTTTAATGAGGAAATAGCTTTATAACATAATGTAAATTTTACATAACACTGCCCCTTTAAACCAATTTGAACGACAAACTGAATTTGACTGTTCTGTTTGATAACTAGAATAAATTAGAAAGTACATCTGATTTTATTGAAATCCCTTTGTTTTGTCAAGACATGAAAAATGAACATTTAATCTGGCAAAGGAGCAATTTTAGAGCACATTCCAACTTCGTGAATATGAAAGTAGCGTTCTGACTTGAGCACAAATTAAAAGGCCCCATTAATAACGTTCCTGATACAGGTTGGAGAAGCGCCAGGCTCTGTTAATCATTTTAGCCAATTAGAAGAGGTGCACTAAATATCGAATCACTTAGTCTTTGCAACATCCATTTGTGCAACATTGCAATCGTAAAAGTCGAATGGCATGCTATAATATTTCAGGAGCTGCGTATTAAAATTCTGCTTCCCAGTGGCATGGTATGTCTGCCCAAACCGGATTTAACAGCAGCATCCTAATGCTCAGGGCAAATAGTAGTAGTAGCAATTCATTTCTCTGCATTAGCAGAAACCAACAAATAAAATATTTACACTTAGAGATGTAGGTGTAGGTGGTGATTTGAATGTAAATTAGCAGTTTATTTTTGAAGCCGGAGGTAGGTTTTGTGTGTTTGGTCTACAGGATTTGAAGTGAGCCTTTGAAAGAGGAAGTTCTGGTTCAAAGAGGAAGTTTCCAATATTTTCTCAGAATAATGCATTACATGTCCCAGGTATTACATGAACACAGATTGTCCAGTTGTGCTTAGTAAATATGTAATTAGTAAAAAAAAAAAGAAAAAAGAAAAAAAGCTTGTTACAATCCAGTTCTCTTTGTTCTATGCAGTAAAATATGTTCACTAATAGATTTTAGACAGAAAGTGTGTTCCACTGACTTAGCGATGGCTCGTTTCTGAAAATTGTTCAATCCGTTTTATACAGTTGAAATTTGAAGTTCAGAAATACCAAATAAAAAGACACAGTGGGCTTTTTATTGATGTATTTATTTTTTGCTCTGAAGTTAAATCGGACCAATCTTTACTTGTTTTGGGTTGGTTAGACTTACCAAAAGTATTTTTTTTATGTAGCTAAATGCCACAATAATGACATAATGTTAGAAATGTATTTAGTAATGTCTTCAAGTCGAAAGTTTAAACACATTTCCTTAGTATTTGGTAGAATCGTCATTGAATAGTATGACTAGGGTTGAACATTTCGAACCAAAACATGTTCTCTGGTCCACAGAACCTGTCTTCTCCCTGAGCGTTGTGATAGCTAGACATTCCCACTTTCACTGAAACGTGGATACATTGTTTCTATGGCAAGCCGTTTTAACATAAATTCGGTTTCGTCTGACTATCCGTAATTACGTTCCAGATATCTGAAAATGCATTTTGACTAGACAAAACTACATTTTGACTATCCGGAATGGTAATTTAAGATATCTGCATTTACATTCTGACTAGTAAGAATAATAATTCAAGATATCTTCAATTACGTTTTGACTAGTCAAAATTCCTTTCAAGATATCTCAAATGACGTCACTGGATTTGTCATTTGACGAGGCACGTATCCGGAATTACAATTTAAGATATCTTGAACGTAATTATGACTAGTCAAAATTACAATTTTAGATATCTGACTTACGAATGACGTTGAAGCCCCTTTGTGCTGTCCAAACAGTTGCCTGCAGAATTTTATGTTTCCTGCACAAAACTGTCCGTAAATGCCACAAATTAGAAAGAGCTCGGCAATGTTGGAAATGCGGAGAACGCAAAACTTCATAAACTATTAAGACTGCTAATGATATCTGCAAAAAATGTCCTGTTTATTCATTTCCAACGAACCGAATGCAGTTAAAAACAGCTTTGAAAAGCTAAAACTGCTTTGTCAATCATTTTCAACATGAAAGTTGTGCATTTTCAAATATCTTGTTTCGTTTTTTTCTATTTTTCATTGTTTTATTAAACTTTCAAATTGCCACGTAAATCAGTGACGTTTTGACTAGACAGAACGCGAATTCAAGATATCTGTAACGTCATTTTGACTAGTCAGAATGTTCATTTAAGATATCTTAAATAGAAAAGTTGAATAATTCAAGATATCTCTAATTCATTTAGAGATATCTTAAAAGGAATTTTGACTAGTCAAAATTATAATTCAAGATATCTCTAATTTAGTTTTGTCTAGTCATTATTTGCTTTTAAGATATCTATAATTCAATTTCCACTAGTCAAAACTACATTTCTACTATCCAAAAATACATTTAAGATATCTTGAATTATGGACTAATTAGAGATATCTTTAATTACAATTATGACTAGTCAAAACTATAATCGAGATATCTTGAATTTACTTTTTGACTAGTCATAATTAAAATGTAGATATCTTAAATGAACATTCTGACTAGTCAAAATGACGTTACAGATATCTTGAATTGAAGTCCCCATACAAATCAATGGTAAATCTGACGTCATTTTGACTAGTCAGAATGTAATTAGAGATATCTCAAATAGGTATTTTGTCTAGTCAAAATATAATTAGAGATATCTTAAATTGCTAAAATGTCTAGTCATAAAACAATTTGAGATATCTGGAATGTAAGGGCGGCAAACCCGAATTTATGTTAAAACGGCTTGCCATATTGTTTCAACAGATGCCTTCAACCATCTAGAAGTTGTTTCCAGGTATGAAACATTCTGTCCCTGTCACCTTTGGTGATTTCTCTTGACTTCAAGCAAGAACGCAGTGTGTCCCAAAAACACGTCCACAGACGTGGCTCCGATGAACTCAAGACGTGTCCGTTAACCTGTCTGATGTTTCTGAAGCTACTACGTAATCTGGGTTTTCCCTCGTTGTTTAATGAGATCATCATTCTGCATGTAAACTCCTGGTTTTGAATATATTTGAATAAATCTGACTTGTGGGTTTTTTTGTTTTTTTTTTTTGGTCTCATTATTGTGGCAGTTAGCAGACAGAAATGATTTTGGTAATTCTGACTGGCCTAAAGCACAAAAAGTTTGGTCTGATTTAACTTCAGACAGAAAAATGTATTTATTTAGTCTATTTTGGGTATGTATACTTGTGATTTCAACTGGATGTCTGCCATTACACATACTGGTTTCGCAGTGGGACCTTGTGACACTGGAACCATGACAATAATTTCTCCAAGGTTTGTCCAAGTTGACTGTATTATTTACTTCCAATATAAATGTGACAGGACCAATAGTTTCCTCATGTTGCGCTCAGCAGTATTAACGATATTAGCTGACATCAATATTTCCCCGCAGCTAGGCACCGGAACTAACTACACACTCACAACTAGAGCAGTAAACTGTTCATTACTGTCGCGAAGTTTTAAAGACGCGGCAGCCATGTTGGATTTGAACTCGGGCTGGCTTTTCTGATGCGAAGAAAACATGCTAGCAAACACAAATCGATATACATTTTTTTCTTTTTTCTCCTTTTCTTCATTTTTATTTATTTATTTATTTTAACAAATAGATATATGATTGCAGGTGTTTCCTGCAATTATATAACACATATAGGTTTTATTTAGGTGTAAATAAAAACGGCCTTACTACAAATTAGTCATTTTTTAACGATATCCGCGGCCATGTTGGATTTTCTAAAGGCGGCTTCGGTAAGACGTCCTGCTCTTAGTGGGCTTTTCAGCTGATTTGTCCGAACTTCAAAGGAAACACAAATCGAGTCCACCACAATTATATGGAATATGCAGCTGCCAAGAGGACTGTGTGGGCAAATAAACAAGCACGGTGAGCGTGTGTATGTGTGTGTGTGTGTGTGCGTGTGCGTGTGTGTGTGTGTGTGTGTGTATGTGTGTGTGTATGTGTGGAGAGAGAGGGAGAGCGGCCACCGTGTTCCGCAAACACAGACCCGCGAACCGCCGTTTAATTTAGACGTGTTAATGCCAATAAGCGGGGTTTTACTTTCATAAAGCAGGAGGAGGCGGCGGAGGGAGAGAAAAAAAAAAAAAGGAGGTCCAATTTACCGATACTTGGCTGACGCCACCGCCGAAGTGATGTAAGAGACGGAGGGAGAGGAGGAGAGGAAGAAGAAGAAGAAGTGCGGAGGGAAGGGAGAGAGAGTGACAGAGCCGCCAGGAGCTCTGATGCGCTCCTCACTTTCGGGGACCCAGACATGAGAGCGAGTCCCTAGCGGGGGAGCCAACCAGAGGTAGGTCGCTTTTCATCCTCCCACAAGCAAAATAACACCAGCTGAGCCGAACTTGAACCGCCGAAAAGCCTCAAAACATCCTGTTTAGTTTTGCGCATTTTTTTCAATTTATTTTGGCACAACTGAAATACCATCAACGCTTTTGATCACATTTTCTCTGTTCGGGTGTCGTGTTATTACGCAGTTGAAACCCCCCCAAAAAAGCCACGTTATTAGGGCTCAAGCTGAAATCCTGGTTATTAATTAACGACGGGGTTTGTTGTTACTACGTGACGGAAATCCTAATGAAGTCGCCTGGTGTATACTTTGTGTTCCCTTCAGATTAAGTTTGCCTCCAGACGTGGCTGGGTCTCCGGGTATCAGCACCTTGGACAGCGACCCGCGCGCCGCAGCTCAGCCCCGGTGGAGAGCGCTCGGAGCCGGGGCTTCCCCTTCAGCTCCTGTCCCTGCCGGGATCGGGCGCACTGCTGTCACCGCTCACCCTCTCTTTCTCTCTCTCTCTCTCTCTCTCTTTCTGGTTCTCTCTCTCTCTCTCTTTCTGCTTCTCTCTCTCTCTCTCTCTTGCGCCACAATGGGCTTTAGAGCGTTCGTTGCATAATAAAAGCAGAGAATGCCCTTGACGACCGCTTTGCGCACAATGATTGCACGGGAAACTGCGCGAACAAGGGCAAGACTGTGATTAAGAAGCCCGTTTTTTTGCTTTTGTTTTTTTGTTTTTGTTTTTAATGCTTGACCAGACTTAGAAGTGTCTTTCGCTAACACGTCTAGAACTTGAAGAGCTTTTTTTTTTTTTTTTTTTCTTGTTTGTGTTGCTTTCTTTCGTTCGCGCTGCCATGGGGATAAGGCACATTCTCCTGCTGCTCATATACCTGGACCCCCTCTGCGTCCTGAGCGCAGCCACGGGGGGCAAAAAGCCCAAGCAAGCGCCCAGGAAAGCCCCCAAAGCCACGGCGGTGCCCACGGTCGTCCCGCAGAGGACCCCGAAGCCGGCGCCCGCCAAGGACCACGACACCTGCCAGGGCTACTACGACGTGAGCGGCCAGTTCGACATGTCGTTCGAGTGCAACAACACGTACCACCGCTACTGCTGCGGGACGTGCTCCATGCGCTTCTGCTGCGAGCACAAGAAGGACCGGCTGAACCAGGCGGGCTGCAAATTCGTCACGCCGGTCCCGGACGCGACCTCCACCTCGACGCCCATCCCCACCATCAACGAGCTGAGCATGGATCACACCAACACGGCGGTGTACATCACCGGCGGGGTCATAGCCTTCATCATAGTGGTGGGCGTGTCGGTCAAAGTGGCTTACGACAAGGCCACGGGTCCGCCTCAGGAAATGAACATACACAGGTAAGCCATCCGGCGTGGCCGCTTCTGCCCGGAGAGCAAAGGTCAGGAGGGCGACGGGGTCACGTGTAAATGGAGAGCCCCGTTAGAAAGGTGAAAGGGAGTTAATCTGACTGTTAATCTGCTGTTAAGGGTTGACGGTGATTTGAAGCAGGTGTTAAACCCCCCCCAAAAGAGTCAAAATCCCGAAGTAATTGCATGTGAGTTGAGGGAGATCTTTGTGGAAGTGTGCGTCAGCGCACATCCGTCATGAAGAGATTGATGCCCGACATTCATATTGCATGTGGTACCTCACATCACACTGCCTCAGTCCCAGGTACTTAGCTAGTGAGGTAGGTAAGTCAGAGCGGTTAGCTCCAGCACCTTAACCCCACCACCCCCGACCCCTCGCACTGACCCCGCCCTCTGTCTGTAGGCATCTTGACACATCAACACCTCCCCCGCTCCCCCTCTATGAACTTGCCATGGTGACAGGCCATTTCACGCCTCCCCCCCACCGCACTCCGTCCGCGTCCTAGAAACAACGCTGATGGCGAACGGTGCATAATTCAGCACCTGAGCATCCTTCAGTCTGTGAATAATGTCACAGGGCTGCATCAAGGGCGCGTGACATGCATGCACCGCTGCACGTCTAATAAAGCGCAGGAGGAAGAGTGCGCGGGCATGCACGGGGAGAGGGAGGGGTGAAATATTAATTTAAAAGCAAAAGGTTACACGACTCGTACATTTTGTCGTACAGAAGCTTTGAGCCGCGGCTCTACAGATGTAATTAGATTTCCTTCCGTTTTTTGTTTCCCCCCCCTCCCTCTCTTCCAGAAGCCATGCCAGAACGAGCAAACAAACATATTTTTTCTAACTTTCTTTCATCATGATTGCTTGTCTCCCCGTTCCTTCCACCCCTCTCAGATCCCCCCCACCCCCTCCCTGAGGGCTTCAGGCCTCCATATGCACCTGGTGCCGTCTGAAAAACATCCAAATTCAACCCAATTAGTCTGGATGTGCGCAGCATCCAGTGTTTGTTCCTCTTGCAAATTAACTTTTCGTCACGTTCCCAGACGTGGGAAAAGAGGAAAGAGTAAATGTATCGGAGCCGTTTTCAAACACCTGTACCCTCTTCTCCTCGCCTCTCGTTCCTTTAATGTCGTGTGTAACGGTTGTTCCTGTGTTGCCTCCTCCAGGGCCCTCGCAGATATTCTAATGCAACAGGGGCCCATCCCCATCTCCCAATACGACTGTGAGAATTTTGCAGCGATGAACGGCTCGCCGAAAGACAACACGCCGATCAGAACCTCGTCAAAGAACCACTACACCCCCGTGCATTCCTCCAAATCCAACCACGGTAAGACACCACCCGCCCCCTCATCTGCGACGCATCTTAGAAATGCACCGATTAGAAACTTGAGGCCAGTTTCTGATCTCCTATTTTCTGCAAGAGAATTGATGTGCTGGAATTGATATTGTTGTTTTTCTTCAAGCTCTTTAGCGTGCTATGTTAGCATTTAGCCTAACTACCATGTTCCAAAATGTAGTCAGAGGTTAAAAGTGCTAAAATTAAACGCAAACAAAGGATAAAGCAGAGCAGTTCTCCTATACTCCACTCAGCTTTTTTTTTTTTTTGTTCCGTGCAACCTCGTGGCTCTGTGTATGGTGCGTTCACTGACTGGAAAAAGATTACATTTCAGAGTTTCCGACTGGCTGATCAAGCAGAAAATAGCCTGATTCTGGTCATCCGCCGATTTCTCTGCGCATCTTCACTTTGCTCGGAAAGCGCCGCAGCTCTCCCCCCACCCATCTGCTGAGGTGTTCTACCTGTTTAAAGTTAACTCTGCGTCTTTCACTGTGCAGCGTGCTTATTGTTCTCATGACGATATCGGAGGAACTTTTCTCACCTGTTCGCCACTATGATTTCTGACAGAAACAGAAACATCCTGCAGTCATCCGATTAGAGAGAGAAAGAGAAATACAGCAGCAGAGTTGGGGTGAAAAGAGAGAAAGAGAGGGGGGGAAAAAAAAAAGTAGCGGCCCCGTTAGCGGAGATAATGACAGGCTGGCGGGGCAGTGAGGACTTCACAGACTCTGACAGGGCTGGAAGTGACGACCTCTCTCGCTGCTCGGCGTGATTTAACCTCGCAATTCGGAGAGCAGACGGGGAGCATCAATCGCTAAAACGCCGCCCTCTAAATCCTCCCCACCCCACTGGAGAAAAAAATATATAAAAAAAGAACTCAGTATGGAGAACACATAAGGTCCAGGAAGCTAGGCGTCATTGGCGGCGGAGGCGGCAGGTTCTTAGGCGAGGCAGGTGTTATCAGATGAAGAGAGGCAAACACACAGATGGAGAATAATGAGATATTACAAAGCAGCCAGTGAGATGGAAAGAAAAACAGGGATGCGGGAGGCTTCGATGTGCAGAATGAGAGAAACTAGAGGGGTTGATTTTGCAGCTGTTAAAGTAAACACACTGACAGTGATTAACTGGCATTTACAACAAAATTCGTCTCGTTGTCCTTCCCATAACTGACAGAAAAAAAAAGATTACATTTTTGTGCATTGGATCGTTTCTGGCACAAGCTGCGTTTCCACTGACCATGAAGCTGCGCAAATTGGAATTACAAACTTAAATTCGCTTAATTTAACCTGCTAATTCAAAAACAAACAAAAAGAAAACTTCGATGAAAAGTAGTTTCGCTACGATGAGGTGGTTTTCTTGGCTGTACCGAAATTAATGTTTTTCACAAAACTGCAATGGAAAACTTTTTTAGCAACACGAGTCGCGTGATCGAATGCTTGATGCTACTACTGACGAAAATGACAAAGAACAAGGCAGGAAGTGGTAGAAGGATGACGGCACCACATGTTTATTAGCGACTTATTGCGTTAACAATAAATGAACGCAATATCTTACTGTTATTGCCTTAAAAATAACAAGTTATTGTTATTGTCAACTCAATAGCAATATTGTTATTGTGCAATTTTAATTGCGTTTTTTATTCAAAGACAACAACGTGATTACGAAATTGTGTTTTTCGACATTAGTGGAATATCGTCAAAGTTTTGTGCACATTTTGTAATGGAGCTACTGTTTTGCACAGTTCCCCTGAGATTCAGTTTGTAGTTTTGAAGTTTGAGGTTTGTAACTCAGATTTTCTGTTTGCCTGTGGCATCCCATCCCAACCAATTGAACTTAGACATAAGCATTGGAAAACTAAACAAATTGCATATTTGGGTGAATATATGAGCTGCCCCATGAGAAATTGTTTCACTTTGGCTCAGTTCTTGAAATACAGAAATCCATCCATCGGAATCAGGTTCAGAAACCCAGCACTTCTTGGCACTCCTCCCCATAGCGCTGCTTCATAGGAGCTAATGGTAGGAACTGTTGCTTATGTTGGCAACTTATCTTTGATGTTTTTTTTGTTTTTTTTTAATGATATTGCGATTGATGATCCAGGTAATGACAACGTTTCTGTCTTCCCGCTGCAATAAAACTGAACATAGCCAATCAAAAGTCAGATAAGTTGGACATAAAACTCCAATGTGCCGACAGAGCAATATTATTACCTCATTAATTTCAGATGTAAAGTGAGATTCAACTTCTGGAAAAAAAAACTGCTGTTAATAATGAAACAAAAAAGCAAGACAGAACCTGTTTTTGACCTGGCGGATGGAAGCTGGAGTTTGGTGGAGATAAAGATGGAGTATTCTGAGACTGGAGAAGGTATTTCCAAACCGACGTAACTTCAGCGTGTTGAGTTAAGAGATGAGCTACTTGGTTAATGACATCATGGTGTTCACACAAAGACCTGGAAAAGAAACGCATAATATCATTCAGTTGTTTTTATTGAAAAGAGAAAACAATTATTCTTTTTGAGGCTGAAACAACAAACAAGAGAAACAGATGGCACCTGTTTTGTAAGTGGAAATACTTCCAAACAGCTGATATTGTCTTTTATTTTGTGAGCTGGCAGTGTGCAGCAACTAGTGGAGGAGATGCAAAGCTGTGCTACTCCATACAGCTTGGGGAAACTCTGGTTTCTTTGGCACTTTTTCTGGCATCTCAGTGACAGGACTTTAAAATAGGAACGTCCTGATCAGCGTTTCGTTTTGTCCTTTAAGAAAAGCCACTTTCTGATACCGAGTCACAGTCTGATACTTCTGAAAAATTAAATGTCTTGAAATACATGGACCAGATGAAAAGTGCATTTCAATGCCACTTTGCTTCATTTCTGGACTGTGGTCTTCCAGCTGGTGGTATGCATTTATGTGACTTTGTGTGAACTTGTGACCAGCAGGTTTGCCGGTAACATCTAAGTCTGGTCACTTCTGAAGATGTTTACATCTGAGGCAACTTGCTAACGTGCAGTTGTACATTGTCTGGCCAAAGAAAAAGTTGCCATTTGAATTTCCTTGAGAAGCTACTCTCTGCTGGCAAGAAGTTATTTAACCCCAGCTGATACAATGAGCAATTTATAATTTCTTAAACAACCACGAAAGACACATCCTGTGGTCAAGGAACAGATGTTAAGAAGGGTCATGTCATTGGCAATAAACAGAGAAAACATCTAAGGAGATTGTAGAAGCTACTAATATTGGGTTAGGTCAAGGTTCAGCAAGATTATAAAGTCAGCTAATCTGAATACACTGAATGATCAGACTATCCCTTCAGTGGGTTGTTTCTTCCAAGATGACAATGCCAAGTCTCACCGGACTGAAATAGTGAATGAGAGTTCAGACCTTGACCCCATTGAGAATGTTTGCGATGCTTTGGAGAAGGTTTGACCATTGGTCAGACTCTCCTGTCATCTATGCTAGATATTTCATTTTGGCCTAGGCAATGTACATGTAATTGAAATACTGTATAATCCTGTTCATAACATACATCAGTGCAGTTTTAGTTATTGATGTTTGGACCAAGTTTAGAGAAAATGCACTCTTCTAGGTTAGAAACTTTTAATTTCCCGTATGTTGTGAAACTGAGTGACCAGTGACTCTCCCCCACAAAGGGAGCTGTCTCGAGTACATCGGAGCTCTGTGTGTGTGTGTGTGTGTGTGTGTGTGTGTGTGTGTGTGTGTGTGTGTGTGTGTGGTGGGGGCTGGTCACACACAAACACTGACAAAGTGCAGCAGTCGACAGAAAAAACTCTAAACTCTTTTTGTGTTGCCGAGGGAGCGACTGACATAATCACAGAGAGCAGTTCTTTAACAGATATCCGAAACTAAGTTTCACTAGAGACTCCAGATGCTAATCACTAAAAACGCCGGTGATTGGAGACCTGAGCCAATGCTTACAGGATTGGATCCGGATATCCCTATTAAACCACAGGAATGGGCTCATTCTCACAACAGTGCTGTGACAAAGACAATGTTTGAAACTTTGACATATTTTTGCACCTTGCCTAAAAGAAATAACTCCAGATGTGAAGAATACATTCTCTACAGCAAAAACAGAGCTTTAAATACTAGTCATTACCTCTGTATAGAGAAGTAATCTGAACTTAATGACTTGGATTTTTTTTTTTTTTATATACTGGACCGGCAAAATTAATTAAAGTATCACTTAAATTACTTGATCTCTTGAATCTTTGCTGAAGGACCCAGTTAAGGAGTTTGATTCAAACAAAGTCGCAGATTACAGACTTGCTGTATTTTGGTAACAGTGGCTACACCCATAAATGCTACACCATTCTATGCCATGTTATAAAGAGTACTACTCACATAATCATACGTCATACGATCACACCACTTGGACTTAGCAAGCCCACAGTATGACCCCTATTAAACTCATAACAAGGGCTGGTATTGCTGTCTACTGCATCTACAAGGCGTCCTGTGTGTTTGATGAGCTTCATTTAACCGCCTGCCTGTAAGAAACCCCGGCGACAGCCTCATAGCGTAATATTTTGGCTTGTGATGGCACCACTTTTTTGCATGGTGCCCTTTTGGTCATGCAGGCTCTTCACAACTTGAATCCTTTCCAGATTCATAGCTGATTAGCATGTGTACCACAGTACATCCAAATTCCTTAGGGTACTTAGATGTTGGAACGTAACCAACAAATAATTTTTTTAGAGTGTGCTTCTCGCCTTAATCCGTCTCACATTTTACCTTCACATTTGGAAAAAAAAGTTGCAGTATCCAGATTACGGAGGATTTAGGATTTGAGGACTCTAAAAGCTGCTGCCGTCAAGAAAGCCACACCACAACATGTACTTGTCTTTTATGAGAATGGCTCTCTCCGAGGATGGACCCACAAATAGACCCACAAATGACACAATGGTGTCAAACTAAAGAGAAACAAAAGAATCTGATGACAGTTTTGAATACATATATATTTAAATATGTTTTTGCAGCTGCAGTGGCGGATTGTGAGAAAGAAGCGAGTCGTGCGGCAGAGGTCAGCGGACAGAACTAGAACCTGTGACGACCGCATGTGGCTCGCGTGTTTTACCACTGCGCGACTTTTTTTTTTACTTTTGCTCAAGCTATGTTCTTTCACCCAATGCACTGTGTACTTTTTAGAGTCCACTTGTGCCACAGGATAGCAGCTACTTGGAAAAGTGGCAGCTAAATAAAGGATTCCTATTCATACCCATCCAATGGGAACATGGGGGACTTTTTTCACATTTCTCTTTTACGACTGCAGTCTGCATTCATTCACTAAGTGTCTCAGTCCATTCCGTCGCCACATCACTCTCCGCCTAATGTTCGCCAGGCAGCCTTGGAGCGGGACAAGGCTGACATGGAGCTGCACGTGGGAGGCTGCCTTTTGTTCAACCTTGCTTGTACTTATTGTCAGCAAAGGTCAGGCATTGCTCGATTCGTCTATCCGTGGCTTTGCTTGGCCCGGGAGAATTCTGCCTGCTTGCTAAAGCTAGCCAGGCCAAACCCTCCCCAACCCTCATGACAGGGAGAACAGGCGGTCCTGACGGGGCTCGGACATGAAAGGCAGTGGCAGCGCGGGCGAGAGCGTGCTTGATGTGCGCATAATAATCGTGGAGCGCCACTGTACACACCCGCTCTTGAAAGCGAATGCATATTCATGCGCGTTTAAATGGGCATTTGGCACACACGGAGGAGGCGGGCCGATTAAGAAGAGGGTCCTCAGATAGAGTCATCGCTGATGAGTTTGGCACTTCACATCCAGAGGCTTTTTCGAGACGCTTTTAAATCAGGTAGAGAGACCTCATAAAGCAAGTGGCTAAAGGGCCCAGGAGGATCCTATCAGCTTCAGTTTGGAGTGGGAATAACATCCATTTTTCCTTTGATCCGCGGCATGTGAAGATGCTCTGTCGCTCTCAGCAGTAATCACATCCTTGCCAAAGTATTTTATTTTTTTTTATTCCTTTCTTGTCGTTTTGGAACGTCTTTTTTCTTGGAGACTCTAAAAATACAAGCCGATTTCTTTTTTTCCCCTTATGTGACATGGCACCCTTGGTGCATGGCAAACTTCCTTGCTTTTTCAGGGCTATATATTCGGGTTAAGAGAGAAAATAAATTGGGGCCCATAGCAAAAAATAAATAAATAAAAATAGTGCAGGCAGCATAATATGATACCAGCGCAAAGTGCAGCTATTTTTATTTGAATCCCCTCTGCGTTGTTGTCGGGCTCAGATTCTCTTTTAGGCCGGGGTGTAGACAGAGAGCGCCCTGCAGCCACAACAAGACGCAGTCCTTGAGAGGGGAGGAGCAGATAACTTTAACAGTGCTTCGCCTTTGGTTAAAGTAAACAATAACCGCTCACTGAGTAATGCAGTTTGGCTCACGGCTTTCCTCAGATGAAGTTGATTTATCTGCCGCACACCGGAAACACAGATCTGCTCTTTCTTTTTTGTCTTTTTTTTTTTTTTTTTTTTTTTTTTTTTTTTTTAAAAGCAGAAAAATTCAAAACGTGTTGCTTGGTTTCCTCCCTGACATTTTCCTAATGCGCAGAATGATGAAATATAGTTTCCAGGTAGCGCGGAGAGTCGCTGTTCTCCTCTGTCTCGCTCTGTTCAACGGCGGGGAAAAAAAGAGAAGAAAACAATCACTCCCGTAGAGCAGTTCCGCAAAAAAAAAAAAAAGAAAGAAAAAAAAAAAAAAAAAAAAAACAAATTGGATTATGAGTTATGAGGCTATGTTCACTGCATCACAGCTATGAGAGTAAGCAGACTCACCATCTTAGAGCGCTTGCCCTCATGGCGGCTGTGAAGCCGTCAGCAGCTGTCTATATCTGCCTCATCGCTTCCAGCGTGGGGCCCAAACGGGGTGGGGGGAGGGGTTTGGGCAATCAGCTAATTTCGTTTGATATGGGCAAACTTTGGAGCTTAAAGGTCAGCAGTGGTGGACCATGAGAGGTCCTCATGATCGAGTAATCATTCCAGCCGTTTAAGCCGCTTTGACATGACCTTCAGATATTTTTAAAGCACCACAGTGCCTATAGCGCCACACAAAAGTAATCACAGCCCTTGAATGCTACGGCATGCGGCCACACATGTCTACGTATTTTATTCACTGCAGGTTTTTGCGGTGAATAAAGAAAAGTGTTTTTGGTCCAATTTCGAGTGCAAATATCTTAGCACACTTGAAATAAGATGTAAGAGATTGTTTTAAGTCAATAATTCCATATTACTGATGAAAAATTACTAGTTATTGGTGAAAGTATCTGTTAGTGAGGCAAGACATCTTTTCTCATAATTGACTTATGAGCTCAGTTGCACTTACAATCCCTTTATTTAGGGGTTATTCACCCCTGAGGTGAAAAGTGAGGCTTGATGCCTCTCTTTTCACATTCTTATTCGTACAAAAAGAAAAAGAACCATGCATAATTCTCCTTCCATTTTGAAATTCTGAGCTACTTTGTGTCGATTGGGCCGAATAAAAACCCAATGCAACACATTTAAGTTTGTGGTCACAGCAGACCAACATTTGGAAAAAGTTAAACAGCTTTGCAAGGCAGTCCAGCTCCCTTTCTTTGCCCAGACAGCATATGCACAGACAATAATTAGTGTAATTGTTTGCCAAAAGGCTCTTTTAGCATTACATTCAGTGAGCTGTCCTGTCCCAGCCACACACACACACACACGCATACACACACACACGCACTCACACTCATTTCGCCCCCTCACCCCTTTCTCCTTCCCGCCAATTAATCCTGCCATAACATCTCCGCTGTGCTGACTGTGACCTCTCCGGCTCCTGATTGGCCGGATGAGCTTCAACCCAGTATTATAAATAATGTTTCAGTGCTGACTGCATCAACATATTTAATTGAGGCTTCTCCCAGAGTGCACCTGTGTTAAACCTCAGCGTCTCAGAGACCCGAGCTAATTGTCTCCTGGCATTCGTCTCATTATTACCCCTTATTATGCAGATGGACCTTTGGCCCCGGAAAGTGTATACATGTTCATCAGAGGTGGGATTCAGGTGTGAAGGCAGAGATTCATCAGCATCTCTTTGCAGTGTACGGTTAATTATGACCAGCAATGAAATTGGGACTCCTGCAATTCGCCAATATTAACACAAGAGGGCTTGTGTAAATGGCACCAAAAAGTGCCAATTTGGTACTTTGCCAAAACGGCATTAAAAAAATGTGTCTCAGCATATAAAAGAAAAAGGTACATAGATGGGAACTGCACACGGATTGTTTTAGAGGATTTACTGCGCCATTTAGATTCCCTCTGCCTGATTCGAGTAAGGGTTGGCTGACTTTGAATTGGCGCACCCTCCCTCCTCTCGGCAACGCAGCGTCGCACTCTGCTCCATTCAAGATGCAATTATCTAAATATTCAAATTCATCCTCTCCTGGAGGTAATTCAGAAAGTCTAGCTGTCCAGTAATGGCTGATTAAAGAATGATTACCTTGTGGATTCGCAGCCCCTCCTAGCCACGGTGCGCCAGGCGTGTACGAAGTCACCATTTCCTTGGTATCAGGGACGATAAATTCATAATGCGCGGCCATTGCCCTGCGGGCCCTTTGCGACAAACCTCGGCTAAACGAGCCGGAGATGGGAGCGGCTTGGCGAAACGAGCGGGATGACGGCTCTTGAGGGGGTCTTTCAGATGGAAGGGGTTGTCGCATTTGGTTGCGGGGCGGCCTATCAGTGACAAAGGTGACGGAGGGAAACAACAATGGCATGTGTTTGTGTCAGACACAAAATTGCTTGTATGATTGAATGGGAAAAATAACCCCAGCAGATACTCTATCTGCAGCCATAAAAGCAATGTGCTGAGAGGTGTGATTGAGTTCAAAGTGCATCGGTATGTGGGCGGTGGAAACATATTGCTTCTCAGACCTTTTTTTTTTTTTTTTTTTTTTTTTTCCCCTTTTCTTTCTTTTTCTCTCAAACGGTTCAGAGTGTTTGTCTGTGCGGTTCACATATCAACCACTCCTCCTTTATTCGTCTCTAACAGAAATGACACCATGCAGAAATTCTCCTCTTGATATCTGGGTAAGAGCTAAAATAGTCAAATATTTGACAATTTTAGCAGGTCACCGGCAAAACTTGAACCGCTAAACATATCTGCTTTGTTAAGCTCCTCAAACATAACATAGTATAATAAATCCGTTCAGGGGTTGAGATGTGATCCTTCAGTTTTCTGGCCTATCTTAAAAGGGTAGATATGCTGAACAGACATGTACTTATAGTGGATTTTTTTGGCTTTTTGATTTTTAAGAAGCTGGGATTTGCCAATATCAACATTTGCTTCTTCTAATTTGTCTTTAAGTACCTTCTCCTTTGACCCCTCCTTTCATTAGTGGTCATTAATTTATCAAATTAGGAGGAGAGGCAACTTTCCACTCTGGTTAATACAACA
The DNA here is from genome assembly GCA_010277015.1 of Poeciliopsis turrubarensis. Classification (NCBI taxonomy): domain Eukaryota; kingdom Metazoa; phylum Chordata; class Actinopteri; order Cyprinodontiformes; family Poeciliidae; genus Poeciliopsis; species Poeciliopsis turrubarensis. The sequence continues at coordinate 686,892 of VMRN01000054.1, forward strand.
GTTGCAGTAAAGCAGAGTTTTATTGCTTCAAAACAAAGAAAAATAATTCAGAGTAGCCAAAGCTTCTTATGCATCTTACATTAGTCAAGCGCTGTAAACATTGATTTCTGCATGTATTCTGTAGAAAATTCAGCCCAATACATTCACTTAAAGATTTCCACTACTTTTAATTTTTAGTTTCTGTAACAAACAAAAGTTTGAAAGCTGAGAAGAAATAATTAAAAACAAACAAAACAAAGCAACTTTGTTGTAAGAGCATTCAGCCTTGCCGGTGTCTGCTGAAGTTAGTTCTGGGTCAGTTTGCTGCTTCAGCAATTCAATAAAATGTCCCCAAGGCTGGTAGGTGGTACAGACTTTATTCATTTGATGCTCTGCTCCTTTTGGGGTACAAAACGGCAAAAGTACAAAATGGAGAAAGAGTGAAAATGACCAGTGACCCACCAAAGCCTAGTTCTTTGGTAACAGCTTTGGTGGAGACTGGTTGAACTGGCACACCTCCACTGGACACAGTTGTCTTTCAAGCAGCTTCTTATGCATTTTGTGCTTCTGATGGCCTCGACGCCGAAAGATCGTCCACTTTGATTTTTACTTCTAACAGTAGCTTTCACTCTGAAAAGAGGCTTGGTTTACTGATTAGTAAACAATCAGAGCTTTGATTGGCCATTTCTGGTCACCAGCCAAACTCTCAATGTGTCTCAAGCCAATCATGAAAACCCCCTCGTCTCCGATTGGGAGGTTTTTAAAACACTCAGACCAATGGCCAATCCTGTACGTAATAAAATTGTTTTCCTGTGTAATTTGTTACTTGTTAGGAAGTGAAATCAGCTGTATATAAACAGCGCTGATATGGATGTGCCCACTTGTGTCATGTGCATATATGTGTGTATATTTATTTATATACTGCTCAAAAAAATAAAGGGAACACTCAAACAACACAATATAACTCCAAGTACATCAAACTTCTGTGAAATCAAACTGTCCACTTAGGAAGCAACACTGATTGACAATCAACAATGATTTTGTTGTCAGCACATTCAACTTTGTACAGGACAAAGTATTCAATGAGAACATTTCATTCATTCAGATCTGGGATGCGTTATTTGAGTGTTCCCTTTATTTTTTTGAGCAGTTGTATATCATGGTAACGACCTGCATGAGTGTTCAGGAAGCCAAATTACGAGAGAGCATTCTGCTCTAAAACTATAAAACTATAAAAATGTCATCTTCAATTTGTGAAAGGTTTCTGGCTTAATGAGCTTAGTGACTTATTGATGAGGGACGGCTGGATGGAGCATGAACTTTAGGACGTATTGAGCTTCCATCTGTTGGAAAACTAACTCTAAGACAAAAAATAAAACCTCATTCAAGTCAACCTACAGAATGATACCCACAATACAATTGATTAAAATGAAACTACCCTTTTTCAGGAGAAGGGCTTTGGGGAGAGCCTGAGTACCGTGGCCAAGCTCACCGCTTTGCCTTTGCTTTCGTTCGTTGCTCCTTGTGTGTAGAGCCAATAAGATGGTATTCAGCTTAAAGTAACAAAAATAATGTTGCTTTTGCCAGTTGCTAGCAATTTACATTTGTGACTGTGTGTTGAGATTTGAAGCATTTGTCCCAATGTAACCAAGGAGACCAAGAAATTATTGTCAAACCAGACCTGGCGGCACGGGCGGCCCATGTTGCCCGCCCACAGTGTCAGGTTTGCCCCCCTCACCTCCAGGACTGGAAGCTGTTTGTTGTTTTTACCTTAAAGTGGCCCACTCTCTGTTATTCCTACATCGATTTGATACAGTAGTGGCTCCCGCACTTCCCATATATGTGCCTTCTGTCACTTTTTTTCAGCAGTTAAAACTATTTAGTTTGTTTTTAACACTCGTAACATGTTTTTCCGAGCTGCCTTTAAACGCAACATGAGCGCTGGGTTTGCACCTGTGCAGCAGCGAAGGAGGCCTGCTGCTGCTGTTCTGCAGGGTTGCTCCGGTGTGTTAGAATCACGGCAGCAAACCAGCAAAACGCTAAAAACTTCGCAGAGTTCCCCCCCCCCAAACTAATAAACTGAGTTGAGTAAAGCTGTTTGATGCAGGTAATGTTAGCTAAATGATGACTAGCGAGCTAATACCAATACAGCTCCTTAAGCTTAACAAGTAGCCTACTGGTGTTGTTGTCTATGTTCAAAGGTGAGTAGTACTTGTTATGTTCAATTGAGTAACTGTTTTTGGAAAGGTAGTTTTACCTTTTCCTTTTTCTTTTACTTGAGTTATATCATTGCTATCTCCATAGCAGTAATTCACTCACTTTCATTCATTTTGCCCCCCCTTGAAGCTCGTCTGGAGCCGGGGTTTCAGTGCTTTGCTAACCCTTCTCAGTTTGATTATGACCTTGGAAGAAACAACAAAAACAAACAAAGCACGGCTTTGGCTCAATTAAAAACCCACATGTTTAATGGTCAGAATACTAACAAAACCTTTTTCTCTCTCTCTCTCTCTGCATTCATGTGTGTGTGCGTGTGTGTCCACCTGAATGAATCAACATGCTAATGTGGTGCCCGCGACACCAGGTCTCCACTACGGGAAAGAGAGCATCCGGAGCAGTGGCGGCGGCGGCGGCGGTGACCTTCACAACTTCATCTCCTCTGGCTTTGTGACGCTCGGTCGAGGCCACCAGAAAGGTAGAGCGCCACCTTTTCTCCGCATTTCCTTCTCTCTTCCACACGCAGGCGACCTCCTCTCTCATCCACGCCGACACGCCGCGCTGCATACACCCCGCTGAATGCTAATTCCCACCCTCTAATGTTCCACTTGCAACACTAGTGATCAACAACAAGACACTCGATGAAGGTGAAATGTTTTTCAGATTCAATTTCCCTCCCCGGGTAATTCACATGGACTCCTGCCTCTGCATTTTTGCAATTAAGTACAAGCTCGCGCACCAGCCTCCACTGGTGGGTGACGCAGGGGCGGAGAAGGTGACTTCCAACTCATACACAGTCATGACCACATGCCATTAGTTGGGGGTGTTGCAGGGGGCAAAGTTTTCCCATGGGTAAAACACTAATTAGTATGCAGCTAAGACGCTGTGATTTATTCCGTTTCATTTTTTATTTATTTTTTGTTCCGCTAAACCAGATGCAGTTCACGGGAGCACGCAAACCCCCCCCTTTCACCTGATTACATCTTTTTGAATATTTAATTGAACGCTTGTTCTGCTGCATTGTAAATGACTGCTCCAGTGACAAGTTTACATAATGTAAATAGAATTTGATTTCCGCTGCTGTGTGCCTCCAGCTTGCTGGTTTCCAGTTCGTCGTCCTGACCTGCTGTAGCCTTGGTATCCACTTGGTTTGATTTCACGCCTTGTTTTGGACGCCACGCGTCGCGGGGTTTGTCTTCAACTACGTCAAACTGCGTGGGGTGTTGGTGGGGTGAGAAGTTTCCCCCATGTCCTTAACGAATTAGCCGTTACTTCTTTAGCTTTCTTCTTCGTCTGATTTTATCCCCAGGGGTTGATCTTCTTCTTCTTCTACAGCGTTTACTGTCAGTTTACATACTTGGTGTATTACCAAGTACTATATACATACTTATACACTCACACACACGTACATACTAAATCCTCCAGGTGTTGGTCTGTTTCGCAATCTTGTGCAGCTAGATTTGAAAAAAAAGAAAAGATAAAAAGATCAGACGTTGAAACCCCCTTCTCCCATCTCCCTGCAAGAGATGAGTCATGTGGCAAAAAGTTATTAGGGTTTTATGAATCTTGCAAATTTTACAGTCCCTAATTTGTTTAAGTAGATTTCCGCTTTTGTGCAAACATGACAACAGCGGGCCTCCCACACGGCTGGCAGTGAACTCCCTGTGACAGTATGGGGTGTGCTTTAGCTTTCAGCATCTGTGCTGGTAATTCTGCAGTAATTCTCTGCTTTTCCTCGCAGCGGCCTGATTCTGATTACTGTTGTACAAAAACAAATGGCAGATTGTGAGATTGGGATGGCGTGCTGATGCTAAAACACCCTCCCCTCTTCCGAAAAAAAAAAAAAAAAAACACAGAACAGAAAAGAGAAATAAGTAAAGCACATGGAATCTTTAAACAGTTTTCTCTTTTGGCAGCATCTCTGTTTGGCTGTGCGGCGCCCGGAGGCAGGTGTTACTGCAGACTGAATCCCTAAAATCAATGAAGCTCTGTTGTGAAATTTCGCTTGGATATTGTTGCCTCTCGGAATTATCTTCAGCATCTTCACCACTGTACAATAACTCCGGGGGCAACAGAACGAAACGAGCAGTTTCTGCTAATGCCTCCCCCGCTCTCCGTCGCTCCCCGCAAGCCGCTTCTTTTTCTCATCTACAAATGCAGATTGGTTTCTTCTATATCCACAAATGTGTTGCTGTGCTGTCCTCCTGCTGCATTGTCGAGGCAGCCAGCACACAGCAGGGGAAACAAGTATTGAGCAAATGAATGTTTTTCTAAGTAATTACTTACTAACCTAAGCTGTACGAAGTAAAGTGGGATTACACAGGTTACGCGTTGTAGAATCGCCTTTTTAACGCAATTTCACACCATCTTCTGTATGGAGAAACTAGTCACATGGATTTCTCAGGTGGATTTTTTTCCCCATAAAAAATCTTAAATGCTCTTTGCTTGTTCTGTTTTTCACAAGCTTTTCACTTCTATTCAAGCCGAGTTGACTGAGCTCTTCCAGCAGAATTTCTTTCTATCTCTGAAACCAAATAAGAGTTTTCATGGCTGTGTTTGGAATAACTTCCTGTTGAATTTTCACATTCTTATTAAGAATATCTTGTTCTTTTTCTCAATTAAAGTCTTGGTTGTGTTATGGGAAGACTGCCGGTGTACCATAAAGCGAACGACAGCCCTATACCATGATGAAACCAACTCCAGATTTCCATATTAGTATTAGTTGATGTGCAGATCAACCAATTCTACTTCTACTTGACAGAATATTAAAGTTTGTTTTAATTCAATTGAACTGTATTTTCCCAGTATTTCATTGGTTTATCCCTGTGTTCCAAAGTAAACTTTTAATGAGACAAAATGCTTTTTCTTCACTGGTGGAGTCTTGCGCAGCATTGGTTTCATAAAAAAACAAAAAAAAACAAATATTTTTATTATTCTTTTGACTCCTTTGTCAGTAATTTTGTGAGGAGGACATGGTCGTGTCTGGTTTAAGACAAATTAATTGTTTTTTTTTTTGTTTGTTTTTTTAACCAGTCCTCGTTTGAACATTTGGAAGTTATATGTTTCTATAATGAATGGCATCAGAATGCTTTGGGTCAATGGCTTTGTTTGGTTTGTTTTACCCACTATGTGATGCTTCTTATCCGATAAACCTTGAACTAGGCCAATTATTGGGAGTAAATCAGCTGCTACTGATAAGACGTCATTCCACTGTAAAAAAAAAAAAAAAAAAAAACATAAGTTAAGTTATGGACTTTGTCAGGATCACTTGACTTGTTGCCACCTTTTGGTGTGGATTTGACGTAAAATAGCCTTAAGAGAAATAGATTTACTTGTAAAGAGAAATTCTTCCACGGACCTGCTAATGCTTCGACCTGCTCCATTTTTCGTTTTTTTTTTTTTGTTTTTTTTTTTGAATTATCTCAACTTTGTCCGATGTTACAGCCGTGTGTGCGGCTGATGTGAACTCTGATGAGTCACATTAAGGTTCGCAGCGTGTAAACACTCCGTCTCTATTACAGTCATACAGAGTTTCATTATTTTTTGATGAGGTTTGCTCAGCTTAGTTTAATTTGGCTAAAGACAACAAGGCAGGAGAGAGAATAAAAGAGAGTACACACTCTGGGCTGTCAGTAGTAAAAATAAGTCCAGAAACAGATGTTTGTGTTTTTCACTGGATCTCTATATTTTTTATTTATTTATTTATTTTTTAAATAACTTTTTTTTTTTACAATGACTGAACCAGGTTCGGGAGTCATGATTGTGGTCCTCTGGCGTAGATAAACTCGCCGTCTGTTATCGTGCCTAATTATACACACAGTAGGTTTTTGATTGTTAATTACGGCAAGTTTTGCCTGTTCCTTACAAAGCCGTTCCCATTGGGGAGCAGGGCGGGAGTGGCGGGAGAGTTCAGGGGGTGTCGGTGCAGCTGGATGCTTCACATCTGTGTGGCAGAGTACATCACAGCTACGCGCTAAATAAGATCAGCTGCAGGCTCAAGGGGGAACTCACATAATTGGTTTTCCATATTTTCTCAAAAAGTTTTTTTCCTCCCCGCCACCGCTCACCTTTGCTGGTTTCGGTTTCAGGTCTTCATTAGACAAGTTTTCAACTTTCATTTGATTTTTTTTTTTTTTTTTTGCATATAATTAAAATGGGTTGATTTACATTTTGCCAGTTTACAAATAGAATGTTTTATGGTGCAAAAAGTCAAATTAATATTGTGACTTCTAGGTCTAAAATGTTGGCAAGATTATTCATAGTCTTAGTTCTTAATTTGTGATGTTTCACATGTATTGCTTACCTTCACGAATCTTGTTTTTTTTTTTTTTTTTCTTTTTGTCAAGTATAGACTTACAGCTTTTTTAAAAAAAACTCAGGGCTGTCAGCAGGAAAAATAAGTCCAGGATTTGCTACATGAGCTGTTAACACAACCTAAGATGACCAGTTCCATATAATTCAACCTTCTTTTTTATAATGGATAGAAGCCCTCTTGCTATTAGAATGTCTTTTATTCTGAATTACCTCACCTTATGGGCTTCAATCCTATGTACTTTGCATATTTTTCCACATCACAAACTGTAACTGTGTTTTATTAGTGTCACGGTTTGAGGATGCTTTTATTCTTCAAAAGACTTTCGGCTGAGATGAAGGATAATAATACTAAACATATAAATCGAAGCTACTCTAGTTCAAAGCATGTTAAGGTGTTAGAACAGCACAATAAAATACTTTAATGAAACATGACAAAGTGTGCAATCCTGTGAGGGGTTTGTGTGCTTGCGTGGGTGTGTGTGTGTGTGTGTGTGTGTGTGTGTGTGTGTTGTTTTTGCAAAGCAATAATTGTGTTAGCAGACCAGATGGATCCACAATTATTTAGCAAAATGATTCCAATCCTTTCCAATAAAAGTTGTTTTTTTTCCCTTATGTATGCAAATTGTAATAAGAGGAGACATTTGTCTCTGTTCGCCACGCTCTTCGCCTTTTGTCATGTTCCATTTATGTTGAAAATCAGAATGAATGGCAAAACACAGATATTCCCACTTTTTCAATACATCCATGAACAAATGGTAGTTAAATTGGGCCAATTATTATTAGCAAACAAGCCATTTTTAAAAAAATAAAACACATGTGTGCGACTAATTTATAACGTAGAAATGGTCAGAGGTGCAATTAAATGATTTGGTACAGCTTGTGAGGAGGTAAAGCCTTAGCAATTTTGGATTAAAGCCAGGGTTTGCAAAGAAACAGGATTTTCTAGACATGTTTTAATTAAAAACTTGGAACATGGCTGCTGTGGTGGCACAGGGGCAAAGCACAACCCAGGTATTGAGTCCTTAGTCCTCGTGGTGGTGGTCGCAGGTTCGATTCCAGGCCTGGGGACATTTGCCGCTGGAGCCAATGAAAGAAGTGACAAGAAATACCTACTCTATTACAAAATAATGTTTTAGCTTCCAAAGCAGGACCTTGTGTTTTTTTTGTTTTTTTTTCTATAACAGAAATCTAATCAACAAATGGACCAACACAGACAGAAATGAATGCTTACATAAAATCCATTTTTAGGGAAGTTAAGAGTTTCCAATAAAATGTGCATATCTCAGATTTTTGAAAAAAGTGCCTGGAGTGAAATATGAAGAACCAATGTTTTTATGTCATTTAACCGATTTCCATTCTTTCGATTTTATTTTGTTTTTTATCTCTGTGGATCATTCTTAGTCACTGAAGGTTTGGATACTTTTTACAAACACTTACTTCTAACCTCATGGTTTACTGTCAGTAAAAAAAGAAAGCGATTGTGAGTTGTGGGCAACAACACAGTGGATTTATGAAATAAAAAATGTTCCAGTTTAATGTTGATTGTTGTTTCAAAGGTTGCGTTGACGTATTTGTTTCGGTGTTTTTTTTTTTTTTTCCCGTTTCCTAATCTGTGACTCTGCATGCAATCGTACTCAGCAGAGCATCTGCCGTTTCCTGAACAATTATGTTAACGAGGGTAAGGCTGTTTATTGCAGTGCGGCCCGAGAAGGCTAGGATTTATAGTGGCTTGTTAAAGTATTACAATTAAATACAGATCATTTATTTAGGACCAATTTGCAACAAATATCATTGCGAGACGCTTTACAAGGCACACAGGCCCCGTTTATATCCAGTCATGTTGAGGGCAAACTCCTCCTCGACTTTTTCCACATCACAGCCTCACACCGCTATTCAGTCCTGGGCTTTAGTGTTAGAGAATAACACAAATTGTTCATAATCAGAGAACATTTTGTCAAATAGACATTTGGCATTCGTATTTAGAGACAGCTTTTTCTGAAACTGTAACTGCAAGTCCTTTCAGATGTTTTGTAAGATGAAGATTTTTGGCAATTTCTCTTTGTAAAAAAAAAGAAGCTCCAACTCAGTCAAATTGGATAGAACATCAAATTTGAACTCTTATTACAGATTCTCAATTGGCTTATGTGTGTCCTTTGACTGAGCTTCTCTAACAGCACATTGATTGACCTAAACCAATCAAATTTACCTCTCCCTGTATATTGACGGCTGTTTTCCATTGAAAGGTGAACCAGTTTCACATCGTTTGCATCCCCGAGCAGGTTTTATTCAAGGACCGCTCTTTACATCAAGTCTAACCAGCTGCCTTAAGACGAAAAGCGCCCTCTAACAACAGGGTGGTTCCACTACATGTTCATGCAATGCTCCACCATGTAAACGTCCTGTTTTTCTGGGGGGGGAGGATTTTTTGTATATTCATAAAGATTTGGGTGTATGGATGCAACATGGGTAAAATGTAAGGATTTTTGAATGAATTTTGTTTGGCTGTGTGTTGTTCCAAGTGGTCTAATCTCCATCTTCTACCTACATGAACTCAGGGTCTTATCTTGACACACATAAGTGTTTTTCCTCCGGGACCCTCCGAGACTTATTAGCTAATTGTGTTCCATTGATTCCCCTCCCCCCCAAAAAAACCAAACAACAAAAAAAACAACCCATTAAGTTTAAAAGTTTAATTTCTTCTACACATCTAAGGGCTTTCCCTGGGTGACAGAGTTTTACTTGTGCTAAACTTTATTTAGCATGCACAGCTGCTAACCTTGCTCCCGTCCCCACGGCCATCTGTCCAGATCGATGCACTGCCTCACACATTCCTTTGTTTCTGCGTATTCTCTTGTCCTCTTGTCCAAAATTAGGAGGCAGCGAGGTGGAGGCTTCTGTCAAACTGAGCCAAACTAATGAGCTTGCTCACTGATCTGTTGTCTGCGTGCCTGTGTGTGTGCGTGCGTCTATGTGTGTGCCGCTGTCAGATGGGACCGCACTGTTACACCGCCTTGGGTGCGAAAACTGCAGAACTCAGTTTGAAGCGTCAGAGATGCCAGAAATTGTATAAAAGTTCACTGGGAACATAATCTCAGAAGATAGATAAGAAGGGAGCCGGAGCAACTTTGCTTCCTCTGTGTGTGTGTGTGTGTGTGTGTGTGTGTGCGTGTGCTGGCAGCGGTGATGCAAACGGCGCAACACATCATCGCTTCCAGCAAACGCGGCCTGATCGCCGGTTTATATTAATTGTTCTTGTCACGGCAGAGCTGCAGCGTGGGTTTCCATTGGCTCCCATTCGCCCGGCCAAAACCACGAATCTGTAAAGCGCCGTCGCCCTGCCGCTCAGGAAAAAAGCTGCGGCGTCCGGATCCAGGATCCCCGTCTTTGGGGCGGCAGGATTACAGTTGCGACACCTTGATTGACTTGAATTTTCGGCGCTGGACTGAAGATTGACAGCCCGTATGCAAATTGGATTGCATAATATAAATATGCAGCTTGCAAGCTGTTATTGGTTGAACGCGTCAGTTTTAATTATTTTCCCGTATGTCACTCTTGTTGGTATAAAACACAGCCGAGCCGTAGAAACCGGAGGAAGTGATTACTCCAGACAAAGCCTCCATTCTTGACTTAGCATGTGCAATACTTCATTACCTTGCTAAGCCCAACTTTTAATTCTGCCCTGTGGAGGAAGTCAAATTGGTTTTCATGGCAGGCAATTACTTCTTTTTTCTTTCTTTCTTTTTTTTTATGAATATAATGTGCCTGGGATGGCAGAATTGGAGATGTAGGAGCGGCATTAGCAAGGGATGTTATCACAGAACTTTTATTTACAATGTAATTTCGGAAAATTAGGGAGTGCAGGAGGTGCTAATTGGTGTTTTTATGTACCAAGTTGTTCTGCAAAACAACACATTACCAAGAGAAGACAGATTCAGGCCCGGTTTTTATGTACACTTCAGAAAAGACGGCTTTTTTTTTCTCCCCCCCCCGATTGACATTAAATAAGACTAACTTTTTCTGTTTCCGGCTTTACGAAAATATTTCTACTTGCTGAAAAGTTTTTCCACAAGAGTTTGCTGGAATATTTCGGTCCATCCTTCCTGACAGGGATTTTTGACGGCCACTCCAAAAATACTCACTTTTTGCTGCCACTTATGGCAGCATGTTTAGCGTCAGTGTCCATTTCAAAGACCCGTTTGTGCTTCTGTATTTCCACGTAGCGTTCAGTCCTCATGATTCCATCAGTTTTTGGAAGTGCACCACTTTGCGGACCCTAAATCTTGGGGCAGTTAGAATTGACTTTCCTGTCAAATTTCCCGCCTTACAAATTCTTACATTTTTGTTTCATCACACAAATGGATGTCTCCCCAAAATGTAACGTTTTCGACCCTTGAGTGCACTTGCAAGCTGTAATCTGACTTTTTTTTAAAGTTGCTTTTAGACTTAATCCACACATCCCCAGACATCTGGGAAACCAAATAAATTTTTACATAATTTGCCCGTTCAGTAACACATAGACTCTAATTATTGAAAATGATTATTAATAAAAACTCTTACCAAAGTGGAAATTTGAGATGTTGACTCAGACGATTTTTGTTTGTTTGCTTTTACAAGCCCAACTTCTCTGATATGTTAAGTTGGAAAGGAGAAAGACCAATCGGAGGTCAGCTGTTAAACACCAACTATCCCTTCCAACAACAGCGTTCAATGTCTCCATACTTGCTTCGACACAATTTCTAACCGACATCTTGTGTTTTATTAACTTTCTATTATAACACGGTATTTAAAAGTTGTTAATCTCATGTTTGTAAAGACCCAGCTATGTGTTGTTCGTCTTTGCCACACTGAACCCTGCAAGTTCCCAAACAGTTGGTTGAGTTCTCCCATGGTGGCTTCATTTGCATACAGTTGTTTGAACAGATGAACGTAGCACCTTCAGGCATCTGAAAATTGTAGCCAAGGATGAGCCAGTATCGAGGCACTGCACAGTTCTCTTCCCGATCTCTCGTCTGATTCATCTTCATTTTTCTAGAATATCACACAGGGAACCTGCCTGCTTAAGCTTGTGTCTTTTTGTACGTCATATTAGCTGTAGATAACAGAACAGCTGCTGCCTGCTAATTCTCCTCTTTTTGTCAACCATTAGTCAGAAAATTCAGTGCTAAAGAGAGAGAGAGAGAGACAGTCATTTGCTGGTTTTCGAACAAATCAAATGCCATGAAAGAAGAAGTCCATGGGCAGCATCATCCTTTCCCGTCCATGTAATCAACACCCACCCTTCATGATGAAAGCATCCGCCCAGGAAAGTCTTTGAAAGTGTATTTTTCTTTGAAGGAGGAGAAACAACTAGAGTTGAAGTGGTTCACCTGTGACCACAAATCATCAAACAAGAGACGGAGGAAGAGATTTCTGATGGAGCACTCACATGTCCAGGCCAATCAGATATGGGTGGTGTCACTCCGTCAGGTATCAGACTGCCTTCAGCAGACATAATAATGCACTGGGCCAAGGTTAGGGTAATGTCATGTTTTCCACAAGTAGCAATTAAGCAATCAAGGACTCTGTTACTTTTAAACTGACCTTGAATAGTTTGACTAAGACATGTGAAGTTGTACAGAGAAGAACTGCAGTCTACAGCTTAGACTCAAGCAAACCTTTGCAAACTTAAGAAAGGAAATGATTCAGATCTGAGTGAGAATAGTGCTCTAAATACAAAACTAACTCAAAATGTAGGTCTGGGACTTAAGTCCCATAAGAAATGAGTTTCTTGTATCAATGGGTGAATGCAAGTCAGTAAACTTACAGAAGGGCATAAAAATCTCTGGCTCTGATTGTAACATTACACATGATATGTTTTGGTTGTCTGCAGTCATTCTTAATGATATAAACCAATGAAAGGAGTCTATGTAAGGAGTCTATGTAAGGAGTCTATGTAAGGAGTCTATGTAAGGAGTCTATTGAGGTTTCCAGTTGATCTGTTTGCATCAAGCAATATCCTGGAGTAAGTGAACAAAGTCCTCACCTCCAACCCATATTCTGCAGTTAAATTATGGAGTTGGTTTATGAATTATTGTTGAATGGGTCAACAAAAGGTTGATATGTGTCGCAACATCTTGATGACCATCAAGATTTCTCTCAAACTGAACTTTGCATTAAATAATCTTTGAAGAGTTATAAAAAACAACCACAAAAAAACCTCTTTACTTTATCCTGACGTCTTTATAGCTCAATATTAAGCTTGCATCATTCCAGTGACAATAATAGTCCTTCACATTAAAAGCACTTCCTGCTTGATTCATTTTACAAATCCTATATTAACACATGCTCATCCCATTTCTATTAGTTTTCCTATTGCTCATCAGTTTTAAAAATGATCTACAATAGTTGACAATATAGTGCCAACATGTACCTAAAGGGAAAATGTTGATTTCAGCCACTGGAGAAGTGAGACTAGGTCTGGATTTGTCAGTTCCTTTAGATTGACCGCGGGCAGAAATCAGAACATTCTTCTAAAGTCAGTGCTGAGATGTGTTTTACTAAAATGTTGACTTCTGTGTGGCATGTGTTGGGTTCAACCAAGAGTGGATTTTCTCCATGTACTCCAAATTCGATGGATGTTGGATTGAGGTGTATGTTTACGTGTGAATGGGTGTTCGTCTCGTGTCCTCAGTGGCTGCATAGTCAGGCTTCAGTTCTGACAAAGACAGAAAAAGAGAAAAATCACTTTACTGGTCAACTTTTATATAGCCCTGTGAAATATGTATTAGTTTGAGTGAACGCTCTATTTCCTGTTGTTGAATGCAGTATTATTTATTTACAGGGAACGCTGTATTGATAGGCATATTAATTCATCAACATCAAATTGTATCGACAATGTGGTTTCTGATTTAAGACTCCTGCTTTATTTCAAATTAAAGCTCGCAGAGAGTCTCGTTTCTAAACTGCAGCTGCAGGTGCACAGAAATGCCCTAAAGTAATTTAGCATTTTCCCCCACTTATCATTCAGACAGAGATTAAATGCAGGATGATCTTATTTAATTTTTCTGCGAAAATGCATCGCTAACATTGTCCTGCTCAGACTTCTGCTCAAAACTCTTATGAATTTTCTTATAAAGTCTCTTCAGTTAAACAAGAAAAAGTCTTAGGGCTCTCTCTGCCATTTAGAAGTCGAGAAAAAAAAAAAAAATCTTTACAAACTGAAATGTGCATCAAACGCTGGTTGAATTTGGTCACCATGCGGATCACACGTTCATTTGTAATTTGATTTTTGGAGCTGCGTCATTTTAGGTTAAAACTCCCTCCTTATAGGGCTTAGAATGAGGCAGCCAAGCAAGCTGCTCTGCCATCTATGATTGATGATCATTTAAAGGCCGCAGTAAAGAGACTGTTATCCATGCTACAGTTATAAGTAGCGTTGTCAAACTTAACAAGTTACTCCAAAGTAAATAAATTACGGAGGCTGTTTTTTTTTATATTCTGTGAGCTTGAAGGTTTTAATGGAAGTTCATCATTTTGCTTCTATATCATCTGCCCTCAAAACTTTTAAGAGTTTCATTTCAATCTGATGAGGAGGGATAAAAAAGAAAAAAAGGCGTATAGCTGTAGGCATCTTACATAGGAAACGAGCTCCTGTAATGTGGTCGAGCCCTATGGTGCTTTATTTCTGTTGTTTAATTTTGTAATACAGGCCTAAAATATATAATCATGTGCCTATATTGCAAAATTATCTAATTTAGAAACTTTTTGGGTACTATATAAACTGCTTTCCCCCCCCCCTTTGAACAAGCACTAATATTGAAAAAACTTATACTGCTGCTTTTCTAACTTCTTGTAGCAGTTAATTGTGCTGCAGTTCCAGCTGGTACTTAACTGTTGAGTTGATATTCTGTTTCAGATGTTATTTTGAAATAAAAGCTTTTTTTTTGGTAACATCAGAATCAGCTATAGATTGAATGCTGCAGAGGCAATTGCATACTCTACTTGGTCTAAACCCCTGAAGGATTTTATTTAAATTAATTCAGAATTGAAGTGTTCTGAGTCATATTTCTGTACATTTTTGAAGATTTTTGAATTTTTAAGCCCTACAGTGGTATGTTATATCATCTTCAATGACAGTAGCAAGCAGATGGGGTGAAGCACAAACCTGAACCGCTGATTGTTTGACATATGGGAATCAGGTTTATCGGATGGATCGTTAAATCAACAACGACAGGTCTGTTGGAACGTTCCTCCTCCACGCTCTTACCCTGCGAGAAATAAACAATGCACTTGTCAAAACTTTTCTGAGCATCTGTGCTGATTTCCCAGAAAAAAAAAAGACTTGCCAAATGAAGCGCATGTTTTTAGTTTTTTTAAAAAAAAATCTGCTTACGCAGTGCATCGTTAATGAACAACTATAAATGGCATCTCTGTAAGTCATTAATTAAACTGTTAATGGTATTTATTCTACATGCAAACTGCCTTTTGTGTTCCGTTTTATTATTTTTTTTAAATAACTTTTTATAGGAAGATTCACCCTCAGCCAACCGAACATATGTTCTTCTTAATTTGTTCAGGTGTGTTGGAGCAAAACATATAGGCCGGTGTTCTCTGGGGACCAGGAGTTCACAAAAAAAAAGTGAAAAACTTGCAGTATTAAATTTTAAACTGAAGTTAAGTAAAACTAAAGCTTGCTCTGTTCAACCAAACTGACTGGGCAAGCTGAATATTATCAGTAGTATCAGTATCAGTATAGTATCAGTATACTAGTATCAGTAATATCAGTGTAGCATTTTATTTTTAAACATTATTTGAGGATAGGAGGAGCTAATAAATACAGTTACCATACATTATGATTGTTTTTTATCTGAACAAACGAGGCATTTAAAAGAAAGATACACCCTTTCTTTTATTAGTTTATTATTATAAACTAATAATAAACTTGCTGATACACACTCCAATCTTCATTCTCTAGAATTTTGCATACTCCTCATGGTCTTCTGGATTCAATTCTCACCTTTATTGATTAGGTTTATTGAAATTCTTTCACGTTGGAATGTTTCTGGGATGCCGAGGAATCTTAACTTGATCACCTAATGTCTGTTTAGAGCACCAAAACGCGTCAACTATCAAATGATGTGTGAATGGCTACACACTTTGTGTTCGTGCAACAACATCACAGTCCATAAATAATCAGACTTCTGAAGTCTATTGGTTTTTATAATCCTTTTTGATCCACCCTTCAATGTGCGGCTCAGTTTTCTGACGAGACTAGATTCGGCGTCAGCTGATTATTTCTCTCGGTCACTCCAGATCCTGGAGGAGCAGACTCAAAATGAAAACAGTATTTTTTGCAAAGTGAGTACCCATGAGTAGGTCTCACCGAGGTTCATTGCTGAGGTCTGACATAAATAATTCACCGTGTGAGACTAAATACCTTTTGTTGATTTCCCAAGAAAGCTTGGTCGTGGACAGATTTGAGTCTGACATCTGGAAGTAATAGAAATGTCTCTGACAGACTCTGAATATGTAAATATCAGTGTTGTAAAGTAGCCTATTGGAACAATGAAACAACACATTTCATGGTCCAATTTCAATCTGACTGTTTTTTATGCTGAACAAACAAAGCAATGCAAAATCCTATCTACGTGCCTCGCTGGTGTTAGTAATCTGTGGAAAGGGGTCGTGATTCCCCAAACTCTCTCTCGGTGCTCGGCGTTTGTTATCGACAATGATAATCAGTCATCAGTGTTATGCAACTCTGCTGTGTTGGCCCAAGGAATGGTCTTTGACACAAAAATACACCTGGAAATGTAGGAAATTGTTCACATCACAACCCATGTCAATTTAAGATAACATAGATAAATGATCATTTATCTATGATCATTTATCATAGATAAATTTAAGATAACATTTAAGATAACATTTATCTTAAATGTTATCTTAAAGATAACATTTAAGATAAATGTTATCTTAAACATTTATCTATGTTTAAGATAACATAGATAAATGATCATTTATCTATGTTATCTTAAATGCATTTGAATAAAAATCTTTTCAAACAAAGTTATTCCACAATCAGCCTTTGGAAATGTTAAACTAACCATGTTAGATGTTCAATGAAGTTGTTGGATGAAAATGAGAACTACTCTTTCTCCCCCACCTCACACCCACTCTCCAACTCAGCCCACGTGACGAAGCCCACGTCAATTCTTCTCAGAAGAAAAACCCCAACTATCTGTTAAATCAGTGCCAGTTTTTCTCTTTTGTTGCCCAAAGGTCGTTCACTGTCATTATTTGAATTGCATACCACAGAATGCCCTAAAGGAGCTGCTGAAAGCACAACCATTCTATAGATTACAGTTCTATTCTCTGACAGCTGAGGCACGACTTCAAGGATGTTACAGCTTGCTTTAACCAGAGCAACTTCTTTTACTGGCCTCACCGATATAAATTCCTGTTAGAATGCTTTGAAAAAGCCAGCCCGCTCTTCAGGGAGCAATCTTTACCCCCGAATCTGTTTTCCGTGGCTTAAAATGCTGCTCGAGTGTCCTGTGTGAGTTTTTGATTGACAGCGCTCGCCGTACTGGGGGGAGGCATTAGGGCTCATACAAATTGATGGTCAGGTTCTGGGGAGGTGGCACGGCTGACCTGCTGGCTAAGCACTCTTACAGAATAACCAATAAGAAAGTGTTAATAAGGTCCAGGAGAGCAGAGCCTGGGCCGTGGCACTCATTAGCAGAGAGAAGGAGGGAACGGAAGAATTATTGTATTCACGAGGTGGGGGAAATGACCGGGCATCTTTGCCTCATGCCTCGTCTCATCTCCCACGCGTCTTCCCTTGAATATCGAGGAGTGTTTAAAACGAGGACGGAGTTGAATAATTGTAGCCATCGTTCAAAAGAGCAGTGTTTCCTTGTCCTCTTCCATTAGGGGCTCACTGGGTATTTCTAGGTGTCCTGTGTTAGATCTCTGTTATAAAATTCGCTTTGAAGAGGAAGTCACTGCGTGGAAGAAAGTCGCTTGCTGAGCCTTTCACTTTGGTCTGCTTTATGGCCTCTAAAAGCCAAATCTGAGGACATATCCTCCAGCAGGATTTTCTCTCAGGGACCAGTTAGGGAAAGACGAGGCACTTTCAAAACAATAGTCGCGTTACACAAATAATACATGAATAAATACCGAAAGTTCTATGACTCATAAAAGTGGTTGATGGGGACACGTTACAGCAAAAGTTTCGGGAAGAATTTTCTCAAAAGATCAGATGGAAAAGGTTCAGTCTAGACCTGCAACTGTACAGTATTTTGAATTTTTTTAGCATGATTGTCCGAATCAGGATTTATCCTTTTTGCCAGTTCTTGTGAATGTCAGTGCAATGTTTCATTAAAGTTACTCAAAGGACCTTATTTTAGGACCTTATTAAGGTTGTAATGACTAAATCTGAAGGACAATTTTCACATTTATTCAAGGGTTTGACTGAGGAACTGTCTTCTGGCAGACGTCCATAGATATGCACATTGGACTGCATATACATCTGTGGGGGCCTTCCAGTCAATTCTAGGTT
The DNA here is from genome assembly GCA_010277015.1 of Poeciliopsis turrubarensis. Classification (NCBI taxonomy): domain Eukaryota; kingdom Metazoa; phylum Chordata; class Actinopteri; order Cyprinodontiformes; family Poeciliidae; genus Poeciliopsis; species Poeciliopsis turrubarensis. The sequence continues at coordinate 704,938 of VMRN01000054.1, forward strand.
GTCTAACAAATCGGTTTTCCACACTGTGCAATATCTGAGTGATTTTATGTGCAGCCAATGGTGGGCTAATTATTTGGTTTAAGGTCCCACAAGAACTCTTAAGTTCATTCTTCAGACGCGTACAGGTGTGCACAACTTCCTATGTTTATGACTATTAGGGAATAATAAACATCGGCTGTTATTTTATCTTTATTTACTCAACTCAAATCCCCGCGTTCATTTAGTGGAAACTCAGATAATAGCTCTCATTGGCTTTTACCGAATTAACGCTTTTCCAAGCACCTTGTAGCCGTTGAAATTACCACCAGAGAACAAATATGTTGAGGTCAGTGAATGACAAAACTCCCCAGATTTTCTGGCAAGACCCTCGGGAGTCCTGAGGAACAATAGCACTCTCAGATAGCAGTCAATTACGGTGATGTGAGATGTGGCGGCAGACAGAGAAAATGACAGCTGGAAGACGGCTCTCTTATCATTGTCCTTCTGTTGGGGCCACTTCAGAGCAAGTGAAGCTATTTGTCTGGCAATGTGCTATCCTGGAGGGGAAAAGAAAGGCGGCTTTTATCTCCTAAGGAATAGATGAGGGAAGACAGAATAATAATAATAACAATAAAAAATAAAAAAAAAAACACCTCAAAAAGAAAATAGCAGACTTAAAAAGTCAAATTAATTCAAGAGAATTTGTTTGCCGAGCACTGAACCCAAGCAGGTAGTTTGGTGGGTCGATGGGCAGACAGTGCTGCTGTGACGTTTGCTTGGGCACAGCAACATTGTCTTAATGCACCGCATCAATCAAGACGCTGCCCGCTGCACAGCATGGCAACTCTTATCGGAGCTCGTTAAAGTAAGTACAGATATTTTATGCATCGGTTGGAATGCAAGGGCTTTTTTATGCTAATTTCCCTCCTTGCGAATCGACATTCATCATTTTTGATCAGCGGGGTTCTATACACAAATAAAGCAGCAGATCGGGCTGAAATTAGTCATGTGCTGAAGCGTCACGCCAGTGGATTGTTTTGTTTGCTCAAGCTTACTTATCAAGGTCAGGAGTTTCATTGTTATTTAATGTCACTGCATTGAACCATCTTCCAGCTGAAGGGAAGAATGGAAAACTCTTTTATGCGAGCATGTAGCTCGCATAAAAGTAGAAAGCAGGGCCGGTTTGGCATTCTCGCTGTATGCTAACATCGTTTCTCTTGTGTTGTTTTTTGGTGCTTGTCCCGAAAAAGCAGACAGTAGAAGTGAAATGTTGGGAATAGTGAAGAGTTTCTATGCCCAACATTACCTAAACACTCAAGCAGAGTTGTTGTTGTTTATGTACATTAACATATGGCACTTTTCCTAACATTGTGAAGCCCAGGCGGAAACATATGTCTAGGAAACCTTTTATTTGTTTTGGGAACCTGGAGAAAGTGTTGCTAAGCAGTTTTGTGTGATCTGGCAATACTGCAGGAATTAGTGGCTCAGTATTGGACCTTTCAGGTGAAAGTCATCCAATGATAAAATACCATAAGTATATGGTGTTTTCTTAGGTGAAGGTGTAGGATTTCTATAGAAATAACAGAACTGTGTTACGTTACTCTAGATAAAGCAGAGGAAAACTGTAGCATCTCATTTTAAAAGTTTTCAACAATAGAACTCATACTCATTCAGTTTTGAAATAACGTTTAGAATCCTTGACATATTTTGGTTCTGCACGGTCTCAAAGAAGTTCAAGAACATTTGCAAATCCTTGTGAAGGTGTTTTCTTTTCTTCAGGTACTCGTTAGCATGTTAGCTTATCTTGCCTGTCAACCATTTACAGAGAAGTGAGACCATGCAAGGAACAAGCATGTTGAGAAAATTGACAAATTTTGTACATTGATACCATGACTACTTTATCATCCTTCAAACTAAGCTCTCTGCAAAGTCTGGAAATCAAGTTTTTTTTCTTGTACTCCAACTCTTCTCCTGGCAGCGATCTCTGGATGAAAATAACTTTTAGCACCTTTAATTCCTTCCACCTCCTTCGTCGCCATCGTAACCTTCACTTGGGAAAATCCATAATAAAAGTGACTCGAAAACGCCGTTAAATGCTCTGCTCAGAAATCAAATGAACTTGTGAACTTTTAGCCTGAATATCAATCCCCTTGGACGGTTTTCCTCCTTCGTGCACATTTTCTCGCTGATGAAAGGATGGCTGTAGCGGTTGAAATTTGTTTGGGCCCTTTGAATTTCAAGCCTTTTCACACAGAGCATTTTTCCTCCTTTTTTCTGCGTAAGTGATGGGATTTGAATCCACTGTGCGCCTTTAATTGATTTTCTTCTTTTTTTTTGTTATGACCGAATGTGAGCAGTGAGCACCCTCTCTCATTAAACACACGACAGCAGATCTGAGAGTTGCTAATCCGTTGCTAAAAGGACAGCGTTGAGGCTTTCAACGAAAAAGTGTTTTGTTTTTTTTTTTCTATCTTCCAGCAACCCCTATTTAAAATGCCTTTAAGTCCCAGCTACGCATTTAATTTACACAGCTGCAACTGCTTGGATTCCTGTTCTCCCGAAATACCTTTAACCTGCGGTTCTCAGCCGGTGTCGCTCCCCACCAACTGAGAATCCAACTGAGAGACCATAAAGACGGCTAAGCCCGACGCAAGGGAGGGAGACGTCTTACAGACACACCAGTGAAATACCGAACAGACAAAGATTTAGTGACAAAAATAGCTGACCTTTGCCTACAATCGTGTTGAAAAGCTTGACATTGGCCTCTGAAAAGCTGTGTCCTTCACAGAGATGCCTCGAGTGATAGAAGGATGAGACATGAAAAGTATTTCGCCGAGAGCAATTTCCCAAGTACTTCTAGACCAACCTGGTGAAGCACTGATCATGGCGCTGGTATGTTGACCTCGATCGGCTCTATGCCAGCTCCCTACAGCAAAAAAACAAGTCACACACTCATCTGTAATCTATTATTCATTACGAGGAGGCAGAGACAGAGAGGCAGATAACTTGGTTGCATCTTCCGCCGTCCGCCCCCACCCGCCGATCGCTATTGTCCAGAGGCCATTGTGTGGGGAAAACAAATGGAATGATTGCCTTTTGTTGTACAAGAGAAGGGGAGACTTCGTATTCTGTGCAGAGTCTGAACGTAGACTCGCCATTCAGAGCACAAGAGTTATGGCTGCCGGTTGCATCGTGCAAATACCGATGCACGGGAGGGATCAAATTAAAATTTATCTGCTCTGGGTTGGCATCCATCTCAAAATCCATTTCCAGCCGATGAAAAATTGAAAAGGCAAAAGGAGAGCGTGTATCTCCAGTACGGCGCTAATTTGCACCGTCGTTCCTTCTCGATTCTTCTCATTGATGTTTTTTAGTTTTTTTTCTGTTCAAAACGAACTCCAAAATGTGTTTGTTGTTACCCTGCTGGGACTGAGGAAGAGATTTATTTTATTTTTTTTTTTTTATGTCGATTTCATCTCTTAAGTTAATACAAGCACATTTTCAATGCTTTGTTCTTAAGTGGAAATGAGCGCAAAACTAGGACAGCGTGGACACCCAGAATACCGGGCCCTATGAGTTGATGTCAGGACTCTGTTTTCAGTTTTTTGATTACATTAATAACCTATGTGCGCACAAGCACTTATTCCAATAAAAACCCAGACACGTCAAGATCTAGGAGCTCAGCTACCAATGCGGAGGCTGATAAATGAGTCTTGTTTCCGTGGTAATAAGTAATCATTATCAATTTGCATTGGGCAATTGTTTACTGCACACCTAAACAATTTGCTAATTTCGCATTCACAGACGATAAACCATTACGGGGCACCCTTTTCTTGTTGCTCTGGGTGAATAATAGAATCCAGTCTGGAACTTTAAACGTGCCGTTTCATTATCTCTGCCACATATTTAGTAGGAATGCCAACACGCCGTGCCTCGCCTTAACCACCTCACGCTGCTTTTTTTTTTTTTTTTTCATGCAACACGGCGGCTCAACGATGAGGGATTAATGCCCTGTTGAGTTTGGCGTGAAGTACTAATTTCAAGCAAAAACACACGCGCACGCACACACGGTACGCGAGAGACTTGACATGCTGAGCGGAGCTCTGTGGGCCGATGAAGGCTCTTCAGGACCAGGTAGTTAAAGAGAGAGAGAGAGAAAGCACGGTCATGTCTACATCTCATAGCTGTCACTTACTCCATTCCCCCACTGCACATTACGGCACACCATTCCCCGGCCCTCTCCTCCGCCAGAATGGCAAATTGCCTCCACCTTGTCGCCATGGCAGGTTCTGTGAACTAGGTGGGCGCTTGAATTACCGCCAATAGACGCTACAGGTATTCAATCTGCTAGTTCAGACTGTGAGGGTAATGGACAAGGGGAGGGGAGAGGGTGTGCAGAGGTATTATAATTGAAAGGCCCCTTCTACAGCGATAAATAATGAAGTTTCCCTAGAGGCCATTAAGGGTGAGGGAAAGAGTGTGTCATATTGAGGAGGGTGTTCTCACACACACATGGAGTGTGCCTGTTAACCCCCCACTGAGTGAGGCACTGAGGGAATATGATGCGGGTGTGAAAACACAGGAGAGGTGGGGCGGGGGTCACTCTCACGGCTTCATTACGTATCGACCGGAACAGGTCCATACATGGTGTAACACTGATGAAATCTCAGGTATCACTTGCTGACTTTTCAAGTCCTGATGAAAGAACTTGTCGAGGCATTGTATTTTCTACTAGTGGTGTAACAAAATCTCGTGATATGAAAACATAATATTTCTCGTTGAGGTAAATGCCATCTTGTGAGTTCTCTCTAGTTGCTGTCACTACATGTTTGCCTGAAGAAGTTGGAATGGAAGATGCCCCAACTACACTTAAATCATTTCTTTGGCAGCATTTTGGGTTTCCAGTTGGAACTGTAAATGCAACAAAGAGCCAGACAAAACACAAAAAATGTGTAAACAGTGTGCAAGTTATTTAGATTCATAAAGAGGGAGAAAGCATTGCTTTACATAGCAACCGCTATCATAACCCACTGTATCAATAGTAGCTGGGAAATATTGTACAGCAGACCATACAAAGTGAAAGAAATGTTCCAAGGTCTGAGGAGATGAAAACAAATCGGAAAATAAAATGTTGTTTTCTTGTTTTTTAATTTGTGGCAGAATCTATAAAAATGCAAAAAGTCTATATTAAAGAATGCATTTGACCTTTGAACTTTTCTTAAAAGTAATATTAAAATCATGTTTCGTCTTGTTTCATGAGTTTTAGGTATTGTTACTCTCCAAATCTGAATTTGCCCAAAAACCAAATTCAGATTTGGTTTTTGGCCAAATCTGAATTTGTAGCTCCAGGTGTAACAGATAAATTTATTTGTCATGTAAATTGTCAATCAGAAGCTTAAGTCCACTCATGATGGCGACTAAATTAATCGATTAATTTAGGCCTTCTCATGCTTTGAGTCATACTTGTTCCAGCCAGTAATATTGAACGAACAACAGCATCTTGACAACACTTATCATTATTTCAACAACATCCTGGTTTAACTCTGACTGGATATTTGAGCATTCGTCTTGATGGAATTGGTAGAATTTGTTATAAGCTGGTTGGTTACCTGGTACAAACCCAGTTCAGACATTTTCAGTGTTGCTGACATTTGAACTTTCCAAAAGCTGCATTTTAACCTGCCTTATCTTTTCTAAAACTGGTTTTTGGTGCATGTTTGTCCTCTTGGAACATCCACGTAATCATTTGACACAAATGATGAGAGAGACGGGACAAGGTTTGTACTGATTACCTTGATGATGGAAGCTACTCCATACCTAGCCGACACTAAAAAGCGACATGGAATGGCAGTAGGCAGCTGATTGGCTCAAGAAATTGTAACTGTATACCATAGCATATTCCTTAACCTCCAGACAGAGATGAAATTGTTAAATATATTGGCATGTAACAAAAGAACTAGATTGAGCAGAAATAACTCGTCCATGTTCAACAGTTACAAGCTTGCCGGCTGTGTGAATTTGCATGTGGCTGTTTTGTTTCCCTCCCTGTTGCTCGGCTTCCTCTGAAAAGATGTCTTATCTGCTGTCAAAGCCGGTCGCACACGTCTAACAATGTAGTGACAGTTGTGCAGGCATATTGTAGTTTTGTAGCTAGTTTTGCATAGTGTTAATGTGGCATTAAAAGAATGCCATAATAATAATAATAATAATAATAATAAAAACTGATAACAGACAAACTGTCTTAAGATGGAGAAGAGCTCAGATGTGCCAAGCGGAAAACACATCTCGTGAAGAAAAATTGTTTATCGACACACCGTTTGACAAAAAAAGCAGTCCACCATCTCGAATATATGCCGATTTGTGACTGAATATTTAATATAATTACTGACGCTGTCCTTGATATTATAATCAGGGTAAGTCATATTGTTCACCAGGTGTGCAAGAATTACTTTCACATTCAGCCCACACAAACTCCAACTAAGTGCTCATATTTATCCACTTTGAAACTCCGAGCTGAATTCACACTCCACACATAGAGCATTTTATTCTCAATCAAAATTTGAGCAGTCGACTCTTCCAAACAAATGGTAAATCTGCACAAAGGACTTTATGAGTCATTTAGTCTATGAATGGCATCAAACACGTTGCGTTTGTGGTTCTCTGTCCTCCTATAAACTGTTTTCTAATAAGGCAGCATAGTCACGCATTATTCACCAAAAATCTTCAAACGCACGCTCAGAGAAGAAAACACAAATACATTATTTCACAAATGTAACGAACAGAAGGGAAAAGCTAATTCTTGCAGATTGAATAATGACCTAAAAATAGCCTTATGTTAACAGACGTGCGTGAAAAGCAAGCCACTGAATCCTCCACTCAAACAACAACAACAAAAAAATGTATAGAGGAATTTTGCCTGAATTTAACATTGAGCAAAATGAAAATTTGACGTCATAAATAAGGAGGGCAAATGTATCACGGTTTTTAATATTATCCAGGTTTTGCTTCAATGTTTCTAAAATAAGCCAAAAGCATCTTTTGCTTATTTGGGATGCGATAACAGTATAGAAAGACTCATAAATGTGATTGGTAAAAACAGTGGTATGGTGAATTTGCTTACTAAGTGACACATAATGCAGACTGAACTCTCAGCATCCATACTTGTGCGAAAAGCAAACAAGGAAACAATACACTGTGAGTAATTTTATTGTCTGGAAGATGTTTTTTGTTTTGCCCAAAGTGAAGAATCTTTACACTCAAGCCTTTTATTGTGAAGATTTGCCAAACATTCTGCGCTAAACCCACCATGTTTTCTCAAGACCAGTTAAAACCACAGCTGAAAATCACCATTTCTGGTGCAACTCCGTGTTAAACGACTGGCTGCAAATGTAATGGGACAACTACAATCTTATTTTTACAACCAGTCTTTCACTAGTTTAGTCTTTGTCTTCTGGCTGGTCTTCTTCTCCTTACACTTGACTTTGGTCTCAACTCTCTCAGGATTTTGTCTTGGTCTAGACTAGTCCTTGTGTTAATTAGCCTTGAATACAACACTAGTAATTTAAATCTAAAGCAATATTACCAACATTTTAAAAAAAAATTGCAATTAAACGTTTTGTCCCTAGTCTGTAAAGTCTTAAAGGCTTCATTCCATATAAGAACATAGTTTAATGTAGCTAAAATGGTTTGCACTAAGTACAGTTTGCTACAGTAAAAACAATCTTAAGTTCAAACACTGGTTGGTTGTTTCTCACACAAATTAACATCCCCGTTTGATTGTGTTATGTGCAACACGATCGTGTGATCATTTGTATCATACATTAAAAATGTCCAAGTCCACCTATTTTCTGAACTTCCATTTGCAAAAATGCAAATTTTACTTTTAGCTGACATTGCATGTTGGAGTTGTTTTAGACAGTGAATGTAAAGCATAAGTATCTTCAGTATTTTTAATAATTTAGATTCACTTTCAAAACAAGGGGGGAAAAAACTGCAATCGTCTCCATTTGTGTACCTGTGAATCTGTAGAGTACACACTGCTTTGTTGCAAAGCAGGCAAACTTAGTTTTCTGCTCAGTCAAAAGTCGCTGCCTGCGGTACGTCCAGATTGAAAGCCGGCCACCTTCAAATCAGCAAAAAATTAGCCACATGCTGCAGCATCTGACAGATACGAGCGTTTCAGTCCTCCCACCAACCGAGTGCTGGAGTTTTCTGTGTCTTAATTACCTCACATTTGGCACAGTGAGCTGCAGCGCTACCGGGGGCCACGGGGAGTTAGGGACTCAGCCGAGACGCGCAGACAGCGGTTGGTGACAGAAGCCAAGGGAGGACGCAGCAGAGAAAAGGCTCCCAGCTATCATGCCTGGGATGACAGAAGCTGCGGTGGAGGGGGCCCCGAGATCCCCGAGGAGAAGCGAGAAGAAAGAGGAAGAGCTCGCTTTAGGGAGAAATCCCCTCAGGCGCATATGGTGGGATTGAAACATCCATATGCCATCTTGAAAGAGAAGATATTGAGTGTGTCAACACTCTCAGTCACTTGTTCTTTCCGCTTTGGAGATGCCATGTACTGTCTGGTTCCTTTCATTTTGCACGCAAATCAAAACCCTTGAAGGAATGCTGATGGCGGTAAAAGGAAGATAAGGGCGTTACAAGACGAAAAACTAAGAGAAACACTCAAATTATAGTGGAGCCACAGTGTCGTTTCATCAGACTCTGCTTGTTTAAGAGACTAGCAGCGACACAGGAAAAGTTAAATGAGTTAGAGTTGTTACATGAGCGAAGTGTACTCAAGCTTAAATTTGTGCTCACACTTGAAGGTTCTCTCCTCAAACCTCGTCTCTAAGACCCATTTTGTGCTAAAGCTTCCAAAAAAGAACAAGGTAAGCTTCTGACAAGATGTTATGAAACATCAAAAGTTGCAATATTTTGTGGAGCTCAACAGTGAATCATGTAATGCTCTGTCATGTTGACATCATTTAATATTTTTTGTATAAAGGGAGGTGTAATAGTACAATCTGCTCACAAGATTAGAGGAGATACAATATTGGAGAATGAGATGTTTTTAAGCAATATTCTTGAAAAAGAACCCTTTTCTGTTTTCATAAACAGAAACTTCACAAATCTAAATGAATCTTAATGAGTGTCTGAGTTAAAATCTAAATAAAAGTTAAAATAAAATCAGTGTTAGTATATTTTACGAGTGTCTGCTCCGTAGGTAGAGTCGTGGTCTTGCAGTTGGAAGATCACAACTAAGAGATGAGCGATATTTCGGCAATGACATCGGTATTGGCCGATGTAAGTCGCCCAACATAAGGTTGGTGTTTGGTCATGCAGCACAGGGATTGTGGAGAGTTTTTCTGAAGCTGTGGCGAAGTCAGCTGGGTGGTCGTTTTATTCAAGGTCTCAAAAAAGTAGTGAAATATATAATGTCGATTATAAATTCATATTAGATATCACTATCTGCCCAGATTTTTTATGAGCCAGAGAACTTATTATGCAACAGATCAAATTATTAATAGTCATAATTAGACTGAGCTATTAGTGATTTTTAATTTTTTATTGAGTTCTGAATTTGATTATATCTAACTAAATTATATCTGGCTGCAATTTGGCATAAATAATCGAGTTGAATTTACTACAGACAAAATGGAGACTCCCCTGTCGTTATATTCTACGTTATGCTGTTTTTTTTGTTTACCTGATTTTTAACACTAGGACCTTTATGTTGCCATTAACAACGGAGCTGTCCAAACGGCTGAATTAAAGTTTTGCTAAAAGACATCGAGACACTCCGGGATGCGGAAATCTTTCACGGACACTTTAGTTTTGTTTCAATTTAATCATTATTTACAATCAAATCAGCTAGTGGAAATCTTCCATTACACTCAAATCCATTTAGATAGCGAGACATAAAAGACTGCTGTGCGGGTTGTATACCCAAGCAATTTCCAGACAGTTTTTTTTTTTTTTTTTTTTCTTTTTTTTTTTCTCAGTTGGTTGATATTGGAAAAGCACAAAAGGAGCCTGCTGTGAAAATAGAAGCCTGCAGCCGTGGGCAATGAACTGCAAAGGCTGACAGCGAAGCACTGGCGGTGTTGATGTAAAATCTGTGCCTGTATCTGTGCTACGAAACACTCTGCCACCAGAACTCGTGCTCGCTCGCTTGCTCAGTCTTTTTAATCCTAATAGTTGGCTGATTGTGAGCAAAGCATGCATGGAAATATGATACAGATGTGTAGCATTATGAAACACATATAAACTTGGACCTCTGGTGGATGTATCACCCCCATCACACCACTGCATGTGTGCCTTCAATACGAAAGGAAGACAACTCTCCAACATTGCCTTACTAAGCCTTTGACAATATGGGGAACCAATATGTGCCTTCCAGTTAAGCCATGAAGGCACATACTTTTTCGGAGATGTCAAAAAAATGTTGTCACCTGACTACCTCACAGATTAGCTTCATCACAAGTTTACAGAATTGTTACGAGATCTATGGAAGGATGAGTTGAATGTTGCAACAATGACCCAATGATATTATTAGTTAAGATCACACCTCGTAGTCCTGTCTGCATGAGTGATGATTCACTCCCCTCTGCATGCTGGATGGTTGACGCTCAGTGACTGACAGTTAACCCTACTAATAATCTGACTGTTTAATCGTGTGCATGCAGTTTCAATCCCAGTCAGCTCATATAAACAAATTAATCAATAATATAAAGATGAAATAAAATGAGATTCGTCACATCAATGTAAAAGTGACCACTTTTCTTGATCCAGCACAATACTGAATTCCACACTCTTATTCCCAATGTACATGCAGCTTATAAAACAACACCATAATCAAAAGAGAAAATTGGATTTGTTTCTTCACATAAGTTTTTCAATACCCCAGCACACACAGAAAGATAGGATATAGTTTGACAAATGGAACCACAATTTGGAATTGTGCTGCTTCCAATAAAAATGAAGCGCCACTTAAATCATATGAGACAAAGATTGTTCATGTGTTAAGTCATTCAAAAAAATCATGCCACGCCATCATCCTCCAACTACTTCCTGTTATCTTCTTTATCTTTTCCACCAGTAGTAATGTTCGGTTGTTGATTATGCGACTCATGCAATGCGAAAAAAGTGTTTCAAAATGCCAACTTTTGCGATTATATGGTCAATGGAAATGCAGCGAAGTAAGAAGTGCTTAGGATTTTCTGTGTCATTGTTTTTCAAGGCACAAAGCTCAATTCCTGCCCATTTTAAACCGAATGAGATACCTCCCGTCCTCTCTCCCCCGCTTCCTTCATCTCTCCTTGCTAAACTGCGTCGGCTCCCCTGATGTGGCATTGATCTGTCTTCTCAAAGCATTGTTAGAGCCAACCTGACCAAGCACCATCAATATTGCATCACATTCAGTGAAAACAGCCCAGAACTCCTTTGCAGTCCGTCCAGGGAAATGTAATAAAATTCCTGCCTGTCTTCATTCCCTGGGCGAGGAGAATCACATTTCGCCAAAGCTCAACCCTTTGCTTCATTTTGTACAAGTGAGGGCAGAATAACTTACACCCCTCTTCCCTCCAAAAACACACACGCACACACTCACCAAGAGGTTAGGTTTGAATGTAACGGAGGGGAAACAAAATGAGTTCCTACATTATTAATCGGCTCAAATATTAATTAGCGCTCCCCTGTAATTAGCATTTGGTCCTTTCATCACCCTGAATCGCCTGCTCAGAGGAGATTAAATGTTTGCAAAAGAGCGAGTCAATATTTGCTCGCGACTAGTCGAAAGAATTGTCTAAAGAATTACCCCCGGAGTGCTCAGACTCACCTGGCGCCGGCCAGCTCTGTCGGAGGAGATTTTCCCACACGTAGCGCCTCTTTTCTGTTTCCGACCACGGTGGCGTGTGTTTGGCAGACACGGCGAACCTGCAGAAGTGTGGAGATATTAAATAGAAGCCACGCAGCTGCCTCAAAGCTCCTTTGGGAAATATAGTGAAAAATGAAAAATGTTTCCAGGAGGATTGTCTGCTCTGTTGGTGGCTCATTGAGTTCAAGTCTTTAAGCTAGCTCATTAGCTATTTCAGCACTGGTGACTCTACCAACTCTGGTGGTGCTGGTGCAGTTCTGCCTTACCTTCAATTCATGGGAAGGCTTCTAAATTAATAGCTTGCCATGATTGGGAAGCCTGTGGCGACTAGTAATTGAAAGATGATTATAAGAATAGTTCCCGTTTGTGACAACACAGGCTACGATGTCAGAGCCAACTGAACAAAAAAGAAGGAAATCAATGGCAGTGTCTTCATTCAAAGCTGGAGCAGCTAAACTTATCTTCCAGTGCTGTGACCTCAGATTCTATTTTTAGGACTTTGTTTAAGTAGGGATCATTTTCCCAGCTGCTTGAAGAGAAATGAATCCATTCAGTTTTGACTAGTAGCACATTTGCTTGGTCTAAGCTGAGGCATGCACTAGAGTGATATAAATGCAGATTGCAAAAACAGCTGTGTTGAATGAGTTCTGTGAGAAACTCGTGCACTAGTAATCACTTAAAGCATGACTAATGCATTCTGATTTGTTTGGATTTCTTTGTGCTGTTTTAATGCAGCTATGGACATTAGAATGCATCGCCACACAAACGTTTGATAAATGCACATAATTCTTCAGCATTAGAATTGATTAGTTCTTTTTTATAGGTTTTTTTTTGTTGTTGTTTTATTAGGTGTAGTCATCTCACTGAAAATACAATTACGGAAGCAAATCTCTTTTTTACTTCTATGAGGTAAGATCAAGGAAGCAATTACTTAAAACGTAACTGAGCACAAAAAAAACATCAATTTCATGCAGTATATGAAACATAGCAAATGTAGGGTGACTTTTTAAGGATGTTTGTGGATGAAATTTATTAAACTTTGAAAGAAAGCAGGGTGGAGACAGAAGACGTGAAACAAATAGACCAGATTCTCTGTATGGTGGGAAGGGCTTGATTGAATTATAATTCAGTAGTAAGGTTCTCAATAATTGGCATGCTGTTCTTTTTTCTAGAGGTGAATAGATTTTTTTTTTTAAATCAAAATTGATATTGCCTTTAGATTATTATCTTTTGAAAGACTCGTGTCATGTTTTTCATCAGGAACCAAACATCTGGATTGAATGACAATAATTGTATGTCTAAATCTGTCAGGGGTATGATTAGTTTAGTAATGGGAGTTTAAAGTTCAACCCATATAATTTATTATTTGAAAACTAAAAAGCCTTTTATTGTGTTTCACTTCAATCATTTCTGGTTTCCCTCAACGGTTCTGACTCAAAACACTCCAGCTCAACTGGATCTTGCTTTATGTGTTAATTTTTTTTATTTTTCTGGTGAAACCAGATTTAAAAAGAGCCTTGGTTTACACTTGTCCTTTAAATCTCTGAAGTGCAGTTGTTTCTTGAGGATTTTTTAATTGTATGTCTTTGTTTTTGTCCTAAAAGAGTCAGTGGATAAGTTTAGGCTTCTTATTTAGGTCAGAGAGATGTCACCTTTGATGAGTGCTGTGAATGGTCCATTTCACATAACTGCTAACTTCCTACCAGCTATTATCGATTAGTATTAATGTTACTTTATCAATATTTCCATCTTTATCAACATAGTTTTTGATTTGTTTGTTTGATATTAAATTTTAACCTAATTTGGGGGCTCGTCCGGGGTAAGATTAAGCCAAGGTCGTCTCCCCTTCTTTCTTTTTTTTCCCCTCAAATCTTTCTCATTATTAGCTTTTTGAATACCTGGATATCAGACTACTCTTATTATGCCGTTAAACATTTTTAACCAAATATTTTGTAAAAAACTTTACTTTGAATTAACGTTTCTGCTTGTTGGTCTTAAGTGTGATACCCCACAGATATCAAAAGGCATCCAAATGCGCCCAAGCAGTTTCCCTTCGACTTTGAAGATAAATATATATGTGTGTGTGTGTATGTGTAAAAATGTTCACAAAGTGGGACTACTTGCTGTGTTTTAAATATTTAGCTGACTTTTGGAAGTGAAACATTGATCCTAATGCAGGCTTCCATGGTGTTGATTTCTTCTTATTTTATGTAAAATGCTATATTTTATTGAATTTTGGTTGTAATGCCAGCTGATTTCAAATGCTCCCTGTCAGAACAGGAAAATTTTCCTCTCAGGATCTATACACACATGTTTCTCCCAAAACACCTGTAGCGCAAAGACTTCTGGGAAAGAGACAGCAGCAGAGAGACATTTCTAAATTCTCCAGCCTGTTCCATGATGGCCAGTGTCTGTCCTTCAAGATGTCTTGCCCCTGACAGCTCTATTCATCGGCATGCGCATAATCCATTATTTTAGCCCATTAATTGAGCCCCATAGTTAAAGATCAGGTTGGTGGCAGGGGCAGCCGGACCCTCCTCGGAGGGGGTTTTGTCATACAGGAGCAAGCATGGGTGTCAGCCAGTAGCCCACTAATCACTCTATACTCTGAGTAATGGCTATGAAAGCAATCACAGTGGAAATGCATCATCTCTGCAGACCCCCGATCTATCAACCAGACTCGCCCTCATTTGACTGAAACGGGTGCCAACATGAAATATGATGCTTTGTCAAAGGCAAAGGGAGCACATTGGCTCCTGAGCTGCAGAATGTAATAATTAAACACACCCATAAAGACCCATTGTATTTCATCCAATGACATGTACGTGGTACGCATTTTCAAAGCAGGTCCCTGGGTAAACATTTCATGCCCGGCTCCAGAGCTTAATTACAATCCGTCCCTAGTTTATGGACTTACAATACACTAACAGTCATTTTCCACTTCAGTCGTCTTTCAATTAATTTCTCCACATGATATCACCGGAGCAGTGTCGAAAAGGGGGAAGAAATCCCTCACTTGCAAGCCATCAAATAAGCATTTGTCTGGAAATTTGATGTATTTTGAGCAAACAAATGCCACAAGCAGAAATCCTTGGCTAACCAATCTTATTAAAGGTTTGCATGATGCAGAGACAAAAGAGCAGCTCTCTCTTTTTTCTTTTCCTTTCTTTCTTTCTTTTATTTATTTATTTTTGTACAAATCTTGCACTTTCAAAGATGTTCGTCAGGCAGATTTTATTTTGCACGCGTTATACCACCTTGCAATCTGCTCTCGTCTCCTCTTGCATGCCTCCCCAAAGTGCCTCTGCATTATGCAGCATGTTGTTTGTTTCAATAGGTACCTCAGGTTTTTGCACAGAGCCTCGACTTGATAGCTCAGGAGAAAAACAGACAACTGGGCAGAGTTGACTTGAACAGCGACTGGTTCACGTCGCTGTTCAAATATAATTTGTAATTATATTTGAATAATTACAAATATATTCTTTATTTGTAAGAATGTACAAATAAAATGACTTCCGTTCAGAAAATAAGATGTCGGTCATCTAACACGTGCAGTCGTATTTATTCGGAGAGAAATGATTGCTGCGTCTCTGGAAATGAGTTGTATAGATTTTCCTCTGAGCTCAGTGAGGGTTATTACTTAATTAGATCACAGAAAGTCGCAGTCAGACATCTCCCGTACCCCCAGCCGAGACCTCGGCTTACGTGCTCGTTGAATACCGATCGCTCAGCAAACCCTTTGAATTAACAGCCAGATGTGAAATTTAAGCTAACAAAAACTATGCTTTTCTACACTTTCTGTTTTTCTGCTCTTTCACAGTGGGTTGAGGGGCCGTTTTCAGTTAATATTCCACTTCGCCTTCCACTTCTCATTAGAAAACAAACGACAGAATTAAAAACACATTATGGTTCCATGACATTTAGGTTTTTTCATTATGTGAGCTTGTAAGTAATTTGTGGGCTCTATTGAAGCTTGTTTTGTTTTTTTTTTTGTTTTTTTTCAAATCTCACACTATTATGTCTTCAAAATATCACCTAATTCTTGTGATGCAAATCAAATTATTTCCCAGGTAACAACTATGTCAGAACCAACTCAGAGCTGGTGCTTGAAATTAAATTAAGATAATACCGGGAGCATATTTTCCTCAGTTCGTTACCAATTTCTCTGGCTCAAAATTGGCAGCAATTATCCATAAAACTTTAATGATAGCTTCGAGTTGAAGCTTATTAAGTGATGAAATAATTAGCAAAAAAAAAAAAAAAGCCCACCTCAAGTTTAATATCAATTCAATCTGACCTGAGCAAATACAAAACCCTTTTCAAGTATTTTTTTTAGTAAAAGGAAGAAATCCAAATAAACCAACCTGCTGGCACTTTGCAGTAAAAAGTAAATCCATGAAATGTGAATCAACTGTGACTAACGAGACTTTCTGGAAAGCTGACATCAGTTTCAACCTCGTCGACTCTACCACTCGCTGAAATACAACCTGTTCGGGTCTACGAAGTAGCAATATGAAGAAAAAAATAATAATAGTGGGAGAGTTCAAAGGCCAAAAGCACTTCTGATCAAAACAGATCACGAAACGTCTTCCAAACACCATCTTGATCGCCATCTGCGAGACTTTTGGGAAGTTATTTCCTTAATAAATTAAATCAGCTAAGTACCAACTTTGTATTTACTCAGGTTTTCTTTGTTTGATGATCTGCAGCATTTCAGTGTGACAAAAAAAATCAAAGAAAAATCTGCGAAATCCAAAACCTTTTCTGAGCACTTTGTTGTCAGGCAGTTTGAAACGATCTTCAAACGGCTGAGATATTCTGATCCCATTACCTCCTCACTTCTGTCATATAGAACTTATTATGAACCTGCTTTCACAGAGAACTATTTACTTTAGCATCCACCTGCATATATTGTGATGAACACTGGCAGAAAATGCTCATTGCTTTTTGTGGCTATTGGAAATATAAACTTCCTCCGTCTTTTCAGCATTGAAAGCATCAAGCCTACTCACTGCGGTAACTCTCTGAATTGGTTTTATAGTGTATTATGTTGTAATGGGTGTGTGTGTCTTACAAAGTGCTTTTAGATGATTACTGTGATGAATTGGTGCTTTATTAATTAATTGAATTGAGTCTGCTTTTACCCTCACATGCAATAAGTAAAATAAGTATTGAACACATCAACATATGCACAGAAATGCGTTAAAGCCTTTGTGGAAAGGCCTGTAATATGCTGTGTGTTTAACCCTTTATGACCTAACTTTCAAATGTTAGGTCATATTTTTGCTTATTTTAATTATACACAGTTCTTTAATTGTTCTGTGAGTAAATATATTTGTCCGTTCATCCATAACAACTGGAGCTTTCAATGTCAAGCAAGTTATTAAAAGAGCGCCCCTCAGAATAATTTCACTCACTGCTGAGCAGGGGTGAAATTACCGTACTAACCCGATTTTGTCTGAAAAGCTCAACGTCTCCCCTTTCAGAAACTGTTTTTGAACTTTTCAGACAGCGCAAAGTGTGGCCTAATTATGGTACTGGGAATTTGGCTGGATTGCCGGCGCTCCTTTCGGTCCGGGAAGGTTATGACCGCTGTCTTGTTTGGAGTTTCACACTCATTTCATCTTCAGATTCTTATCGAGAATATTCTGGTATAGCTCTCCGTTCGTCCTTCCTTCAATAACATGGATTCTGCCAGTAGCATATGCTGCAAGAAAGCTCTCACCATGATGTTTCTTCCTGCAATCTTCACTTTTAGCGGCGTGGTGTTTTTGGGGAGGCAATATTCCTCCAAACATGCTTTTTTCTTTTTTTTTTTTTTTTTTTTTTTTTTGCAGTGACAAGAGTGGAGCCAGCTTTTGCCTCATCTGACCAGACTGTGCTCTACCAGTATTTCACTGGCTGCATCAAACTTTGACCCAGCTGCATTAATCGTTTTCTTTGCGCAAGAAGAGTCTTGTAAAGTGAGGAGGCATTCAGGTTGCTGAAGTTTCATGGGGAAGACAGTACCTGCTTCTTCCAGATCTTTCTGAAGCTCCATGTCAGTGCTCTGCAGCGCTTCCACAATTCTTCGGATTATTATTTTGACTCATCAGTCAGAAATATTATGACTCTCGTTGCTGGTTTGTGATGAAATGTTGTTCTTTCCAATCCAGGATTGCGGCACCAACAGTCTTCACTGGAACTGAAATGTTCCAAATGTTCAAAGGTTTGTTTTGCAGGTTGGAGACTTTCTTTTGTGCAATACTATGGGGTGTTGCTTTTAGAATGTTCAATGATTCATCCTTGAGTCATTCTATTTTTTTTAAACATAATATCTTTGTGGACTAAAAAGGCGTGAATTACTTGGTTTGTTGCCAGGCACCTTTAATTGCTTGTCAAAAGGAAGTAAAAATAAATGTAGTGTTAAAGATGTTGACATTTTACACTTATTTTACCTGCATGCCTGCTGATAATACAGCAATATGAAGCCTGTATGTCTGATAATAAAAATACATGCTACCAAATGTTGCATCTATTTTGAGTTTTTTGTGGTCACAATGTTGCACACTTTGAAACTGCGATGATGATTGTGATTAGATACGTTGTTCAGCTCTAGCTCGTATTTAAGCTTTTGAATATTTTCCCTCCTTTCTACGGCCAATTTAAAAGTTAATCAGTTTGTTGTGTCTCTTAGCCACCAGAAGGGGGTGCTGTACCTGCCCTCTCTGCTTTCTGTTCCAGAATATCTGCTTTACCAAAACAGTACACTATACCAGTTAATGTGGTGTGAAGCGCAATAATCTGGCCCACTAGAGCTGTTGATTCAACTTGGTGAAAACTTTGAGCTTTAATCTGCTCCAGTTGCCATGGCAGCCAGAACTCTGATCGTGCCATGTCCATCAGCTAGTCAGAAAACCAGTTGGATTTTCAAATGAATCAATTCCTAAAACGAAAGCCGGGTTGCTTTTCAAGTACTCACGGTAAAAATAAAATTCACCTTGTTTTGAAATTTGCCACAATTCATGTTAGATCTAATAATCAACCTCCATTAATAAACATGTTCCTAACCGGTTTCAGTGTAAGTATTGAGAATTGCAGTGTTATTAGGTTGGGTTGTTTCTTTCAGCTAATAGCACAATAGTTAGGTAATCAATGAGTTTTTGACTTGCTACTGGTTCTGGAAAACATTCTCTGTCATTCAAAGTAAATAAAGTGTATTACAATATCAATGTTTATTAAGGTAAATTAATGCCAGCGGTAATCAACTTATATTTAAAAACTGCAGAAATGTTTTGTATTATTGGCCTACATGGTCTGTTCACTGAGCACAACATTAAGTCCAGTGGTTTTCTAAAACTCCCAGCATACTGAGAATACTAATGACAAGAGCTTTTTAAAACTTCTCCTTCTCTGCGGTATGATTCATTAAACTGTTGGTAGCTAAAACGCTTAGACCTTTTATAGTTGTTGACCTGGAATAAAGAGGATGTGTCCTGTC
Source organism: Poeciliopsis turrubarensis (assembly GCA_010277015.1). Lineage (NCBI taxonomy): Eukaryota > Metazoa > Chordata > Actinopteri > Cyprinodontiformes > Poeciliidae > Poeciliopsis > Poeciliopsis turrubarensis. Next base: position 724,263 of record VMRN01000054.1, read on the forward strand.
GAAACATAGGGGTAGAAGAGTAACTACATCTGCTTTTACGCTGGCTCATCGATGCCAAACAACAATGACCCTGTGTTTGCACAGAAGCTACGGCGTACACTGGAGATTTAGCTGAGCACGAATACTCTGCCACACAAGTACAGTCGCATTTTTATCACAGAGTTTTCAGTTTCCCCAAAAACAGATAGGAGCTCGTAGCGAGTGGAAAAGAAATCTCTGTGGGTGAAGGTGTGTTTCTTCCACATCATTCTGGCGGTTATTCTGGGATTTGTCCTGCTATGCTAACAGACATCTCAACACTGAACTGAAGCATTGTCTCTCTGTAAATCCGGGGTTAAATCATTCTGCATGGCTCTCAAGGTGCTTTATTTTTGAAGAGACCTATGTGAACTGGAAGGTTTAAACCTTCAGTATTGCTGCGTTATCCAAACTTGCAAAGGTTTGCCTTCCGACACCTAGAGGTGTCGGAAGGGGTGCTGGAGCCTATCTCCAGGTAACGATCCGGGCAAGAGGCGGTGTAGACCCTGAACAGGTCGCCAGTTTGTCACACTCTTAATTTAGTCAAGCCTGCTATTGATACAAATCAAATCACTTTACTAAAATAGTGGCCTGTCATTTTTTTTGCACAAGTGATTTTCTTTTTGTAGCCTAAAGCATCTTTTGGAAAGAAAGAGATTGTGATGTTTTTTTTAATCACTTTTTACCAAAAATTAGATTTTTTTTTTTATTTATTTATTTTTTTTTGCGAAAAAAAACCACACCTTTTTGATAAAACCCCCCCAAAAATCTAAGGGTCAAAGTGTTGGCAATATCAAATTGTAACAAAAATGCATTAAAAATACTGTCACGGTGGATCAGAATGGATTGTATAGAAATCTGTGTTGCAATTTCAACACCCTTGTTTAACAATAGCAGCATTAGTAAAATATTACGCACACCTGAGACTCCAAAAAAAGTTGTATTGTACCGAGTTATGTGTGTGATTTAATTTATAAATCATAAATCATTGTTATATTCAAATTAGCAATCTCTGCTTAATTTACCACAACAAAAACACAATGTTTTTTTATGTGATCTTGCAAAAGTTTAAGCAGTAAAGGATGAATAAAAAATAATAGGAACGACTCTATCATATCCTATGTCATCTATCCAAGCACTGGGAATATTGTTAGAGCTGCATTAAAGTCAGACTTGTTAATGCACGTTCGTGCGGAGACTTGGCAGTAGAAACTCCCTTCCTTTTGGAGCAAACAGGAGGATTAAGTGTGTGACTGACAGACTCCCTGTGTAATAACTACAGCTTTCTGGTAGCATGACTGAAAAGCGGCATTAGTTCGGCGTTATTAGCCCTCGGGAGTGCGGGTTGGTGTCTAACGTCCTTGGATGTTATTACGTGTCGCCAAAGAAAAGTCGTCCCAATGAGAAAACAATTTACTCTCCTTCCAGTCGCGATCAAATATTAAAATGCCAACGTACGGCGCCATAAACCTTCTCCAACAAAGTCCACCTCCCGATGCCCTCTCTATTGAACACGCAGGAAATTAATCACAATAGCTGTGATTGTTCGGCTGATGTGACCACTGGCACTTTTTTTTTTTTTTTTTTTTTTTTTTGGAAATGTTAATAAAGCCACGTTGAACGGTGCATTATTCTCGGCTGGAAGTCCTTCGCCCGTGGCTGCTCACTAAATCTCAACGACTTCATTAACTCATTACCGTGATTCATGGCGTGCCGTGCCAGCAGCAATTAAAACACGACAGAGAAGAGCGGCGTCCTTGGGTCCACGGTTCCGCTCTCGAGACTCTCCCTGGATTTTAGCAGGATGATTGACGTATCAATAGGGACCCGGGTGGACGACGCGGCTTCAGTCAATATTCAGATGCGTCTCACTCACGCCCCGCGTCAGGAACAAATTGAGCACACCTTGTCAAGTGCTATCAGCCTTTGTGCTTTTTTGGCAGCTGTTCAAGCAGGATACACATGTTTCGCTGTATCCGGGGAGACTTGCACGCCTTTTTAAGGTTTTGGTTAAACTCTCAAAAAAAAAAAAAAAAGAAAAGAATTATGCTTTTGACGTTCGGCGCCAGGGAGGAAGACAGGATCAACAGCGAAATCACAGATGGTCGGAAAGGTGACCAATATTCCCTCTAGTGCAGAGAGGAATTGTTAATATTCAGCCAAACCTTTTTGTCATTTTAGTCCCAATTCAAGCAGGAGGCCAGAGGAGATGGAGGGGGGAAAATGGGCAATTTCAATGAGTATGTCGAGGCTTTAATTCTGCTCTCTCTGGTGTCTTTTGTGGAACACATTTCTATTCCTGAGGCCAAGCCGCTGCAGTCATGGCACCGCATACTTATGTTCACTTTGTAAAAATTCAAGCAATATGGTAATTAAAATGCAACACTGAGCTCCTGTCCCCCTATGCAGTAATAAAGAAGCCTTTATCTTAGTAAATGACTGACAGTTGATTATTTAAAAAAAAACAAAAAACCCTTACATTTCTGTCTTTTATTTCCTCCCCCCTCATCTGAAGGCAGTCCTCCCACACCTTCTGCCTTTGTGCTCACTATTGTTATGGCTTCATTGTTAATGAGTTTAGGTTTAACTGGCTGTAATGAGTGGAGACTGAAGCCCCTGTCGAGCCTGATTGTGCTGTTGAATTGGGAGCTGGAAGCAGCGCGCGGCGTCGGTGCGCGTCGTCATGCAGGTGTGTGTTGGGGGGGGGGGGGGGCACTGCTGCGCGCTGGTCTGCATATCAGCAGAGCCGAGTTAGAATCGCTTTTAGGAAGGTCACGGCTCGCCGCGCGTCTTCGCTGCAGTGGCATCAGGTGCCATCTACTTTAGCTGATTGGTTTTTATTGCGAAAGTTACTGTTAAGCAGGTGTTGACTGCTAAAGCTGTGACCTCGTTCAATTCTTAAACTCATCCAGTTGGCCGTCTGTTGAGCTTATTCATATTCAGCTCTGGAAAAAGTTAAGAGCCCACTACAGTGAACGCCGCTGAAAACCTCATGGTTATTCCACCAAATGCTGATTTCTGATAAAAACATCAGTATTGTTGTTCCTAAATGAACATTAACTTGATTTCTTTGCATTATTTGAAAGCATTGCATCTTTATCGTTAATTTGACCATTTTTGATTTTCTGCAAATAAATACAAAATTTTTGCTGGGAATTTCAGAGACGTGTTATCGTTCGTTCATAGCATAAAAGAATAATGTTCATTTTATTCAAACATAAAGCTATAAAGAGTAAAATCAGATAAACTGATCATTTTAAGTGGTCTCTTTTTTTTTTTCTTTTTTTTTTCTTTTTTTTTTCTAAAGCTGCATATGTGTATATATACGGAATGAATTTCCTCTTTCACAGTATTTGCATTGATTGAAGGCAAAACTAAGATTCCATCTATGATATTGTGATAACTTAAGTGAAAATGTGGTGTGTTTTTTAGATCACAGTCTTTAAAGTGAGGTTCTGCTGGTGCTGATCCGGAGTTTGTGCATGCTTCTAGGTTCGAAACTAAAAGCAATAGATCTGCTCGTACATTAGCAAGCGGCATATCCGCATTCGTGGCTTTCGCCCCTATGTTTAAATAAATAATTATGAACACATTTGGGGTAGGGCATTTAGAGGGCGCGCAGTTCACCAGCACATACTGGAGGAGGTGAACCGAAAGGTTTGAGGAATCCTGTGTCACCTGGCAGCATGGGAAAGTAAAACACTTTGCTCTATTTATCTGATAACTTCCACATCCACTGTGTCTGCTGCTGAAGAAAGAACTGCGGTTTGATCCATCATTGGCGGGGCTGCTCCCGCAATACAGCAAATACAAGTAAAAGATTTTCAAAACATTGAAGAGTGCTGACTGAGACTTTATTGGTGAACACAAGGACATAATTACATATTTATACAGTGGACTTCCAGCTCAAGGACCAGATTAAGTATTTATTAGTTTAAACACCAAATATACCATATTGTGCAATGAAACACACAGTTGAAACTGTCTTGGTAATACCAAGGGAGCTAAAGCTCACGGTCTTTCTTAACTGTGCTGCAAGAGGAATAACCAATCAGCACGAAAGGAAATTAATTCCGCTCTTGGATTGGCTGGTTTGAAAATGTCAGCCAATTTCACGTAAGTTTAGAAGCATTTGCAATGCTACAGTAGAACCGTCTAGCTCGACTGAGTCAATATATTTAGCCAAATTAACCGAGTCAATAGTTTGTTCCAGGGGTTCACTAATTTGTAGTTTGCAGCAGTTTGCAGGAGAACTCATATAATCAGAGTTAATGAACATCTCAGGCTATTTAAAGGCTCAATTTTTTTTACCCTGGTGGTTCAGGAACCGACCAGTTTGAGTCTGCATGTCTCAGTTACCTTATGATGGTAGTCATGTTTCAAAAGTTTTTTTCAAGAATCATTTCTGTTTAGCTTCTTTGGAAACTTGACTATCGGAAGGTGTGTGATTTGGAAACACCTCGGGTCAGAGGTGTTTCTGTAAAGTCTCCTGACCCGTTTACAGATTCCATCGTGGGCCAAAAATCATCAGATATTTTGTAGCAGTCGAGTTGAAGTTTGGAAGCTTAATTTGTGTGCCGTGTCTTCTCTCCCCTGCCCGTCCTGCAGCATAATTCTCTAAAATGAGTATGTGGACAGAAGATGAGATATGATTCTTGGAATTAAAACAGCATTTTGTACTTTGATCATCCAGCAGTGTGTGAAGCGATGAAATAAGAGGCTCCTCTTTATCGAATCCTTGCTCTCTCTCTCTCTTAATCTTCCCCTTGCTCGCTCGCCCTGCTCTATCTGAGCTTAGGGGATTGCTGGATGAGATGGAGAGTTAATGAAGAAAGCCTTTTTCTCTCCCCTGCTAGAGGACTGGTAAACTGCAGCAACTTTGTACTCCTCTTTTGTTAATCACGTCACGATCGGCTTTCTTGCTTTATGGTCTCAACCCCTGAACCAGTTGAGCATGAAAAATTTCACGTCGTTACTTTTAAATACATAGAGATCAAACCCCAAACAGCCGCGCAAGCTGCTCTAAGCGGGTCTTCCAAAGCGGGCTGAGAGGCTCCATTCCTCTTTCGACAAACAACAAATTTAATCTTTCCCTACACGCCTTTGTGTTTCATATCGCGTGCACATCATTCTTGTGTTTATTTGCACGTGCCCTCGTCTCCACGAAGAGAAGCGAAGTACGACGCTGTCAAACAAAAACAAAACAAAAAAAACCTTTAAGATGCTATCCCTGATGCGGAGGCCGACGTGGGCTGGAGCTGGCAGCATGGGCTTTGCAAGCAGGGTTCTGAGGGACTGATAGCAATTCCAACACGCCCAGCAGGGGAGCAGCTGTGAGTTTGTCAGCGTGTGTCCCCGGTGTTAAGTGTGTATGCGTGTGCGTGTGTATGCAACATAAATTACACTTTCAGTCTACTGCACAATAACCGTGTTTGACGTTTTGTCACAATTACAGAGCAGTTTGGGTCTCGGACGTGTTAATTTGTTAATATGCTAATGCTACGCAGTTAGCAGTGCCTGAAAACCCCCCATCCATACTGGTAGCCGCCTCGATCGTCTATACTGAATTTATGACCAATTCTTTGGTCAAAGTGAAAACCTAGGTCAAAAGTCATCCTAAGTGAACAAACTGGTTCTCCAGCATCAAACTCGTTAACACAACATGATTTAAAATTGTGCACCGATTCTCAAAACCTGAGAGACCACAAAATAAAAAAAAAAAAAAGACTAAAAGTTTGGTTTTAAAGTGGGTGCCGTCCAGCAACACAGCACACACGAACAACATTCAGGGAAATCACACAAAACCTCTCGAGACCAAACGTGAGTTCAACGTAAACAAACATGGCCGACCAGGAAGAAGCAAAAGCTATATTTATCAAAGAAAATAACGACAAAACAAAGACCTCTCTGACATCCGCCGGACTTTCTAGCTATTGTGCATAGAGGAAACGCACAGCCAACTTAGACGAGCCTCTAAGTGGAAGTTGTAATGCAGCAGTAGTTGCTTGAAAGTGAAATTATAAAGCACTAATTGTTTCTGTAAATCTGTGGAACGTGGTCACACTTTTGTTTTTGCAACTTGGTTTAAAGTCTAGCCACTATTTTCTGTCAGTGCACTCGAACATACTACACGTCAGCGGCATGGGGCTGTAAGCCCATGGAAAATAAAGCTGAAATGATTAAACCAGACATTAAGAGCCTGACAGCAATACACCACTGGCTTCCTTCATCTCTTTCTGCTGAGGAACAAAGCAGTAAAACAGTGAACGCAGAATCCTAACAGCTCTTTTCCATGCTACGCTGAAAGCTCGGAGTTATCACATTACGATGATCCATTTGCAGCGATGAATTAATGAACATTTGGTTTGAATGTGGTTTCGGCTCCCAGGCTGCACCCGCATCATTAGCGAGTGAGGTTTTTTTCTTTTCTTTTTTTTTTTTTTCTGTAATTTTTTCATGAGATTTATGAGAGCTACATGCGCTACATTGTGTGTTAATATGAAACGCAAGACTATGTGAAGTCTCGCAGTCATAAAAAAACATTTAGCTTTATTGCAACATACATCACAGTCTGGCAGCAGCCCCTGGAGTCAGTATTACCATCATGTAAGCCGTTATGTCACTGAAATACTCATTATTATCAATGAAACTCAAATATTGACATTAGATCAAGAGGCACTCACTTTTTTGTGTGAATTTTGCTTTCTGTACTTATTTGCTAAGATTATAAGGGAAGCAAAAAGTGAAATTGTGAAACACAGTTGATAGTTCTTGAACAAAACTCTCAAAGACTCACCATTGGTTTATCGATTTTTTTTTTTGTCATGACAAATTTTCCTGGACGATAACTTGTCCCAGAAATTATCGCAATGAACGATAATATTGTTGTTTTGAGATTGTTTTCAAGAAATGTATTGGGAATGCCATTACAATGCAAGTACACCCTCTCAAATATCCATAAACTTCAAACTCTAATGAACATTTATCAACAGTGGAACTGGAAGATGTTTTAAATAAACCAAAATAACTAAACAAAACAACAAATCAAATGAATTATGAAGTCTCTGTAAACAAAATTGTCCTTCACAAAATGAGCTGGTTGAGACCAAAGCAGCAGACTGAAGGCTTTTGTCGTCTAATTTTTGTGGGAGGAGAGATGGAAAACAAGAGGAAGACGATAAATCATGCTAATTAACTGATTTATTGTTTATTGCGACAGTCCTCGCCTGTTATATAAGCAAGCAAGCGCCACATCATGTTTCCAGTGAAATCATTTTGCTGATATGCCAAGGTCTGCCGCGGAAAAATCCAAGAAGAAATCTTGGGTTGAAAAAGCTGCGGGTGGGAAGGCTGGCAGGTTGATTGGCCCTCGAAAGGGAATCTCTTCTTCTCAGCTTTTTTTTTTTTTTTTTTTTTAATGCTTGGAGTTGTGTGATTTAAAATGAAATTCTAAATTTCCTCCCTTCTTTTATCGTCGGAACTGCTCTCGCTGAATAAGTGGAGGTGTGAGAATGGCACTTGAAAACGCGGTGCCAATCCAGTGAGGAAGCACGAGCGCGCCCCGCTGAGCTGCCAGGTGCTCTTTTCGCTGTTAAAGTTTCGTCTTTTATGAAAAGTGTTGTCCCTCGGCTGACAGTTGTTTTTGAAGCCTCCGACTTATGCTTCTCCCCGGGCAAAAACCCCCCCAAAAACACACCACACATCGAGAAGGCTGCCTCACATTAGATGGCAACACCGTGAATCGAAACTATCGTTTGCTTATTTGCAGAGGGGAAGTTTTGATTTTTTTGCACTCGTCAACCTTACGTGTTTCTGGCTAAAGGTATTGCCGTTCAAAAAAAAAAAAAAAAAAAAAAAGAAAAACTAAGAAGCATAATGTGAAGTCAGCAAAGCTTGGGCTTGAGAATTTTATCATATTTTTGTTCCTAAACAAAACCAAAAAAAAAAAAACAATAAGACTGGGAGATCCCTGTTTGATGGATCACAAAAGTTTGAAGGGTTTTTTGTTTGTTTGTTTGTTTTTGCTTCTCTTGCTGGTTCCGAGAGAATCCGCTGAAATACCACAAATAAACTTCAGGGGATGCATTCTGCGTCGGTTAAGGTTGATGATTTACAGCAGCCTCGTTTGTCTCTTTGGAAAATGTTGGGAGTTCATAGGGTTCCTTCACCGTAGTCATACAGCACAAGGCTTAAGCTGCGCACCGAGCCAAGGACAGGAGAGTCTCTTCTCTGCGGAAAGCACTCCCAGAGATAAAACACTCTCCTCTGAATATGTCAGCTATTTATATCTTCACTACTTTTATAGTTTTTCTAATTGACTAGAAATAAGAATGTCCCTGCTACAGAGTGGAATTTATTGGCCGACACCAAGTTGCAGTTTTCCCTGAAGTCTTAACTTCTGCGTTACAAAATGGGCTTTAATTTCACAATTAAAAAGAAAAAGAAGTTTCCTGCAAGTTCCTGGTTTGCTGTAAGACTTTTAAATCCAACAAAGGATAAAATCAAGTTTCCCCACTTAGACTTCAAAACAAGTATTCTTAATAAACGTATTAAACTCAAATAAAAATCTTTTCTAAGAGCTGGATGTATTTGAGGCATATTTAAGCCACAAAAGGAGTACATTTTCACTTTTAACGTATTTAATCAAGAGAAACAACAGTAAAAATCTTTGCTTTAAAACAATACGTGCAGCTGTTGTACCAATCAGAGATTAGAAGAGCGTCAAGGTTGAGAGTGTTCATGTACAAAGACGGTTCGTAAAACAATGTTTAGGAACCAGAGTGGGCTTTGATGTGTTTGCATGGATATCTGGGCCAATGCAGTGATTTCTGTTGTTGACCTGTGCAAACATTCATAGCAACAGTTCTTGCACCATCCAGGTTATTACTGTTTTCTAAATATGTCTACATGTCAGAGTGACTTTATTAAAGGGGCAGTGTTATGTCAAATCAACCTTTTGGAGCTTTACATCATGTTAAATTGTTATACACCCATCAAAAACGTACAAGGAGTGATTTTGTCATGCATGTTTGAGAAATCCTTTCATCTCCATGGCAACCATTGAGCTGTCCAAAAAGCCTGGTTGGGCTTAGCTCCACCTTTAAGGTGCAGCTCGTCCTCACAAAGCAGCCCTCTCCCGTGATTCTCCTACTCTAGTCCTTCAGACTAGTCATCAGCAATTAGCAAACGACCTGGTGGAACTGTGGTTCAGCTAAGCTCTTTTTTTTAATTTTTTTTTATTTTTATTTTTTACAATATCTGAAGGTCACACAGATACTTGATAATGCTGTAAAAATGGCACCACGCGCCTGGAAAACACATAATACTGCCCCTTTAAGGCCCTGTCAGTTTGCTGAAATGAAAAAAGAAAGAAAGAAAAAGAAACCTCTTATTTTCATTTCAGAGTGCATCTCCAGCAAGACTTCTCATAGATGTAAACTGCGCTGTAATGGTTCATTTAGTTGATAGGTTTAAGGTCAAAACCGGTGTGCTCACCGTCCTGAGCCACATCTCAGGAACGCATCCTGGTTGCTGTGTGGGAGGCAGTGGCGATGAGACGCTGATGGTAAATCAATAGTGATGGATCAAAGTGCTGCATGGCTGGAGCCCCGTGGTGTCAGGGTGTGTGTGTATGTGGAGTGGGAGAGGGCGGGGGGGAACGGGGGGGGACAGCAGCGACTCCTCGCCTTTCTTCTTCTCATTATCCTCTCCCCACCTCTCCTCTCTCCTCCTTCTCTCCCCGTTTCTCTCTTTTCATCTCAAAATCCCGACTCCTCTCTGTCATCCCTCCGCCCCTCCGCCCGCGCCTTAGCAGTAATAGCTGATACCTTGTGTCATGGTGTCAGATGGGATCTGCCAGTAGTTGATGGGAAGATAAAATGCCACACAATCAATATCAAACCGCTAAAATTGTGCTCATCTCCCCGCTGCCTCCCGCACTCGGCATGTCCAGAAATCTGCTGCTGTGGCCTCCGGGCACCCGTTAAAGATTTATAAGGGTTAATTATAATGACATTAAGCTCTTGTGCTGTTTTATTATCTAATGTTGGAATGTTCACACCTATTGACCATGTCAACCAGACTGATGTTTTGAATAAAACCTTTTTTTTTTTCTTTTTTTTTTTTCTTGCTATGCAATTCAACCCACAGTGACTTCTTCTAACTACGAGCTCAGTGTGATTACATTCTGTGGCTGTAGCTCAGTCTGATCAATAACCACTGGGTTCTGTTTTCTAGGGGAAAAACATTGGCCGGTCCGCTCCCAGAGTCACCATGGTAGGGATGGCTGTTTTCTGTTTAAGGGTCAAAGTTGTCTCAAACCACTTCCTGTTGTTTGGATTTGCTCTGTGAGCCTGTTAATGTTCAGCAGCAGCAGAGACAGTGTTTGGAGGCAGCTCATACCTGGAGTGTTAATCATGGTGCAGTGCCCTCCCATTGACCTCTATCTATTTATCTAACCTGTGTATTCGACCTGTAACGTTTAGCTCTCCTGTCTGTGTGATGAACTACCTGTGTTACAGTCTGGTTTGTATGTGCTGGATTCAGGGGGTGTAACGGTACAGGAGGATTTTAAGCAGAAATTATTTACTGTCCACAAACTGTTCTGCTTTACGTTCATGGGTTTTGTTCATTTCGGTATTCTCTCAAGAGAGACTTCAAGATATTATTTGCAGATCTTTTTTCTTTTTTTTTTTTTCAGAAAATGCAAAATAGAAACAAAAAAGTTGCATGTCAGATATCTTGTAATACTTTTTTTTTCTTATAAAGTAGCCAAAGTGCAAAGGAAATGATTGATTTGATGTAAAGAATAGATAAAAGTTGGAAAAGAGACACATGTTAGCTAAGCCTTCTTTTTAAATGGTTCTGAATTGAATTCAGTTTATACACGATGCAACATGTTTCATCTCGAGGCGCTTTACAAAAACATAAATTAATTCCCGTCATACACACGTTCGATTATTCCTTGCTATCAAACAATGCAGAAAAGTTGGGTTTGGTTTTTCAAATCGGCTAAAAAGTCATGAAGTGATTGACACGCAGCGTTCACTCCGCCCAGCAGGGCAGGTAGTGAAAGTTGTGTCACTGATTATGCACCAATCCCTCTTACTGAACAACCTTTGCCCACCATATTTTTTTTCCCCACATTTGGCTGATTGGCCAGATGAACGCTTTCCTCCTAAATAAATATTGATTCAACTGAAATTTCTGCTTAAAAACACGGACAGCGCTCAGTCGGTGACAGTAGTTCCTGGAAGTACTTGGACATGTGATTGAGGAGTTTTCCAAACAACCAGTTACAGTGTTAACACTGGTGCTGGAGGATCTCAGCTCACCTAAAAACACACCTGAAACACCCATACAGTACTCTTTTAATTTAAGAAACAAAAATGAGATGACTAGCATTATCTTAATGCTAATCAACTTTAGTAAACAGCAAAACAATCACATTTATTAATTGCTAATATTTGCTGAGAACTGATTTCTTTTTCTAACTTTCGCAGTAATTCTGCGTTTGTTCCCGAATTAAAATTCTACATTTGATTATACGTTCTAAATCACGACAAAGTATAGGTGAGGATAAAGTCGTAACATTACAAGAATGAATTTAAAGTATAATAAGCTTATAATAATGAGAATGAAGTCATTATGAGAATAAAATTGTAATTCTATGACTTTATTCATTTATTTCAATTTTGTTTTTATGCAAGCTTATTCTTGAAATATAATTATTTTATTCTTGTAGTTCAATTCTCTTTATCATAGTAAATACAAGTCAGTTATTTACTGGGAAAAAAAAAATCATTTCCTTTGTTCTTACTTCATATGAGGAAAAATGTTCAAACAAACAGTAACTGTGTTTGTAGACAGTAGCTTCAGTGATGTCACTTCCTCCCTTGTCTCTCTCACTAACATTCACTGTAAATCCGATTAAAAGTGCAGAAACGTGTAGTAGCTGTGAATCGCTAACATGGTACCGTGACACCCTTTCTTGGTTTTGTTCTAAACTCTTGTGTGCTAATGTGGGCCTGCCTTCAACGCCGTACAGCCGCCGTCTCTCCTGCACTGTTTTCCGTTTATTAACTGAACGGGACACGCGTTGAGCACAGATTGGATGGAAGTTGTGGAAAACACGAAAAAGCCAAAAACGTACTGTAGGCAAAGCGACGCTCCTGGTGTTTGTTGCAGCCGGCCCACATCGTGTTTAGTCTCTTTATTGTGCTGTGCCTTAGAACCTGACTGGTCGGCCTCATTTCACTCCTCTGTTCTAATCTGTGCCCTCTGAAATGTACGTTTGTTTTTCTTTTCAAAAACTTGCTTCACTTTCTCTGTGATGTCCTGACGCTGGAGTTGATGTGCTAACCTCTGCCGTGCGTGTGCTCTCTGGCTCTGTCCGTCTCAGTGGAGAGGAGGGCTGGTCTATAAAGGCACGGATAAACGCAGTTTTGATGATGTTACTTCTTTTATCTTAAGAAGACATCAGATAAATCTGTGCTTATCCTTGCTTACGATATACGGACCCTCCTCTTCCTCCTCTGCCTGTTCCTCGCCCTCCACCTCCTCTCAAAAGGAAGTCTGCTTTTCAACAGCCTGCAAGCGGCTTTGGTTGGTATCTCCGTCGACTGCTGAGAAGAAAAAAAGAAACGGCCTTCGCTGTTGTATTTATTCATTCAATGTAACTCACCATGCAAATGCCAGCTTTGGTTTTTCAGGGAGAAAAACCTGGGCTAATTATGTCTTTTGCTGTGACACAACTCCGCTCTCCCAATGGAATGGTTACTCTGTTGCCTTCACAGGGGTCACAAGGGTTCACCTGTCCATTGTTTTCCACAACGAGCCGGTCACGGAGTCCATCTCCATGTCTTGCGCTTGCTTCCCCACCACCGCGGACACTATCCCGGCACATTTGTCAGACGGGAGAGGCGATGACACGTCAAGTAACAACTTGGCCTTAGCTGTCTGTGGGTTTGATTGTGAGTTATGAGATAAAGAGCGGTACATACCAGCCCACTGGATGGAAGCAATCTGGACAGGGAGTGGTCCACATGTATGGAGCATTAGATTTGTATTGAATTATTTATTTATTTTTTTAATCGGTGCTATTCATTTCAACCAATTCAAAACACATTCATTTAGATTCAGTCATTATCCGATGTGAAATATGGAAAACTCAACAAGCACAGCCGTCTTAACAAAGTACAAATGATTACGATGGCAAAACTGATTCATAAGAATCGTCTTCTTGTGGATGGAAATGGATGCTCTTATTAAAATAATGGAGATGGCTCATTATCGCTGAGAAAACTGATACAGTCGTGTTGTTCGTTTATTTTAGGACTCTTTCCAGAGATTTCCCAACTCAGTTCAAGGAATTAAATCGCTATTATTCATTTTAGTCGATTTTTTATTGTTTTATTTTTTACTTTTTACTGATATGAAGCAGACATGCGCTGCAGTATTTAAAGCTAACCTTGTTAAATACCACATGAGATGAGGGAGCGTAAAGGAAACGATGAGCAAAGGATTGACTCTAATTCTGCAGGTCTGCTCCGTCTCCGAGGGAAACAACAGAGGTGCTACAACGGCTGGATAGCAGACCTGAAAAGACTCTCTGTGCAATCATCTCATTATGCTAAAGTTGTTTCCTAAGTGCACTTCCAGCCCCGTCTTTATTCACCTTATGTTAACTCATAAAAAAGTTGAGAAATGGAGACTTCCTTAGCAGGTAAACACCAACGCACTGTACGCACAAGACTGGAAATTCGCATGAATAACTCAGGGGAGGTTTACATTTACTGGGATTTAAGATCAATACCATATGTGCAGCATATTAGCTTTATAATACCCGTCTGAGTGTGGAATGTGAGCTTTTTGTCTCAATGGCATTGGCAGAAATGAAGTCATGTACTCTTTTTGTAAATGATGAAAAATTCCACCAATCCACCAATCTCCCATATTTAGTAGCACGACATGACTGGCTTAGCAAAATCTTCCTTCATCACTTTGTTTTACAAAACAATAGCAAAACTACTGTTTGAATTGGTACAGCAACTTAAGATTTCAATATAGTTAACATGCGACTTCTGACGTTTTTTGACGGTTGGGCTAAACTTCAAATGAGCTATTAGTTGTTCATGAAGCAAATTGTTCAAATAGATTCTCAAATTTCAAAGCGCAGACACCAGAATGTATGCTTCAAAAAGTGTGCTGCCATGACTCTTAATGACACAAAATGATATTGGAAAGTTCCCTGGGGGAAAAAAATCTGCAGTTAAATGGGTATATTTATGTAAATTCAAGCCAGTTAAAGGGATCTATTACACCAAATATCAATACAGACAAACTGATAGATGTTTAGGTTAACTGGCTTTTATCTGGGAGTTAATCATTCCGGTTTGTTATTGCACATTAGCATCACTTGCAGATTATATCGCAAAAGAAGTTGAAATCTCTCACATCTGCTGGACTATATGGGTACGTTTATGTCGGCACATAACTAATAAAATGCACAGAGGGTTGAAACTGGCGGTCAAATGATTAAGCCATTTGAAGGCATACTGTCAAAATAAAGCAGCTTTTTTTGTAGTGCCAATATCAGTGCTCACTCATGAAGTCTCTCACTGAAAAGATACCCAGAAATAGATATGGACTGAAAACCATAGGATTTTTGACCAAACCTATATTAAACTTGTTTTAGATCTCCCATACTTTGCAAAGTTTCACCACTAAGAGTAGATCCCTTTCAGAAGGGATCTGGTTCCCTTTTCTTGCATTTTAATGGCATAGGGAGATAAAACCTCTCTATTTCTTTCTCAAGCCCATACACCAGCTTTTGCAATTTTGTTGCAATTTTGATATGTCATTACAGTGCACAGCATTACATTACTTTCTCAAAACTGAAATGCCATACACAGTACGCCACACATTCACATCACTACTACACAATTTAAAGCTATGCTACACAAGTGCTGCAGCAACGTATAGAAACAACGCTGCTTCATCACGTGCTACAATATGCAAACACTTTGTCTGCACTGATGAAGATTCACACCCTGCTACGCTGAATGCTTGGAAAGCTCCAAATGCTGGCAGCTATATGTACTTTTTATGTTCAACTCATAATTCCTGAACACTTGGGAACATTTTCATAGCATTGCATATTTAAACTAACACAAGATAATCAAAATAGGGCCACATCCAAATAAATAAGTAAAGTAGGATTAAGAATTTGACGTAATTGTTTGTCACATTGTCAAAGAGGAATTCCGAGTCTGACCCACACTCCTTCCCAACAGAGCTTCGGTTCATTGAGGTCTGCAGGTATTTTATTGATGCGCGGCTCTCTAAAAGTCCTGCCGGCTCAATGCAATGAAGTTTGAGCACTCGACTTTGACCGAGCGACAGCAGAAAACTTTTAATATGTAACACTCGCAGAGCGTTAGCTGCAGCGTGATGAATTAAAAATGAGGGTGTGAAGAGACTGATGGAGCTACAGTGCAACTGCCAGGAGCATTTTAAAGTCAGAAATCAACGAGTGAGTCTGCAGGAGGCACTGAAATCACAATAAATTCTCTGCCTCCTGCCTTGATGCCTAGGCGGAGCTGTCACTCACTGACTTCGTGGAGCGCATTCAAGTTTCAGAAACCACACTGATGTGTCAACCAATTAGGCTGGCATACATGTTAATATTTACTCCGTCTTAGCTCCACGTAAATTGTGCTTTGGTTAAAAACAGTGGGTGTAGAGAGAGCTTATTACAGCGCCTTGCAAATGTTTTAATAGACCAAACTTTATACAAATAAAACTATTTTTATGTGTATTTGTATCCAGGTGTCCTTATGGTTTTTAGAACAGCCGTCCACTGTGGTTCCAGCTGCACATGTTTACTAGGTTTCCACATCAACATTTAATGATCTGTCCATTCTTTTTTTGCTCAGCCAGATTGGACGGATTCTCTCTGCGAACAGCAAATTTCTAATCTGGACTTCTGACTGGGATTTTCTAGAGCACGAATACACAAATGTTTCAAACTGTTTACCACCTCAGAAAATACCAACTCTACAGCGCACCGTCAATCTGACAGGAAAATGCTTTTGTAAGAGAATAAACTTAACATGTTTGACATAAATATTCAAAATGCACAGATCTGTGCATATAAACCTAGAATACATATCATATTTTCTGTTACATTTCTTTGTTTTTTTTAAGTGGATACTTAGAAAAGACTCAGCAGGAGTCAAATGGAAACGCTGCCAATATGTTCTTGCTTAAAATTTTTATATAACAATCCACACAAATTTGTTTTTCTATTGTCTCTGTTTGTTGTGTAAAGATGTTGTTCAAATATTTTGTAGACACCTACAGACTTTATCTAAAGTTTGTCCAAGCTTTTAACAAGAAAGGAATAAGGAAAAAAAAAACACAACAATGACATACCAATACTCGAGTATCAGTATCGGCGATACCGGCCCTGTAATTTACTTGGTATCAGATCGAAATCAAAATGTGCAGTATTGCACACGTCTGTTGAAAACTAAGCATCTTGCCTCCGTTTCGCATGTCTGCACTACTAAAAAGGTTGAAAGAGTAGAAACATCTTTATAAGATTCTATAGGTGTAAGAGGACTCATTCATCAGCCACGCAGATCAGAGAAATTCAAAACAGAAGTTGGTGCAGAAATTCTACATTTGCTGGTTCTTATAGTTTTGGCTGAATGAGACAAATACCTTGAGATAAAAGTTAAGCTTTGAGTTCAAATGGTCATTTTTCTTAATTACAAAGCATTACCCTCGGTAGCCACTCAGTTAAGCCAAAAATTAGCAGAGCAGCAAGTTCTATTAACAAAACTCTGAAGCTTTATCATCAATGCTGCAATTGGGTCAGCGTTAAGCTTCCTGCTCTGCCAGGGAAATCAATGGATAGGTGGAAGCTACTTCTATCCAGGGGCCTGAAGCTTTGTCCCCACTAATCGAGTGAAGTGGGGCTATTATGGCAGTTAACATTTAGCTATTAAATGTGAACACTCTTTGTCAGTTGTTAAATGTCAGGCCCACGGTGGCTTCCGTTTCCTCCGCATCCTCGGCGGCGAGAGGAAAGCAGGGAGGTGTTACTAACAGCATAGCACGCTGACAACTGAGCCGGCGGGACTCCACTATCTGTATTCATACCTGTCACATGGATTCACACACACATACAATAAAGGATGTGTGCGTGTGCACTCTGAAGCCCTCGTGGCAGCGCAAGCTCTTTTTTGGGGCTGTCATAGCTCCAGCATGTTGCTTGGCAGGGCTAAAAGAGCAGAAGAGCTGCTGGTTTTAGAGAGGGATGCCATGAGGGGAGCGGAGCAGAGAGCAGACGATGACTTTCTTATGAATCCGCGGTGGGTGGTGTGGAGGTGAAGTGAGGGGCCGAGGGAGCGCTGCGAGGGCTTGTGATCACTCGCCCATGTTGATGGTTCTCTCCACTTTTTATTGCAGCACTCCACCAAATCCTTATGTTTTTTTTTTTTCTCTTATCTGCTTTTTGTCTCACTTTATCCAGCGTCCAGCGTATTTCTGTCTCCGTGGCCCCTCGCTCACTTCCCCATTGCTGCTCTGTCTGCTCTTGTGTGTTGTTGAGTGATATCAAGCCTTTAGGCTTTTCATTAGATTGTGTTTATCTGTCTGTAGTGTATTCTAGTCTGTCTGAGTCCACTATCCTCCGTGCATTTTGAAGATCTTGCAAGAGTTCGAAACTAAAACTTTAAGGGTGTTTTTTCCTGATGTGCTGGTGTGGACCAATCAATTATTTGGACTTTGGGTAAAGGTATACCATGCATTACTGATTCTTTTAAGGGCATTGGACAACTTTTGTTGGCAGGCTAAATAATCACCTTTTTAAATTAGTTCTCTCATTTGTCAATGATAGTCCCGCAAGAAAGTTCTAGATTCAGATTTCTAAGTGACGTATGGATGTTTTCCCAGTGTATATGTTGATTTTTCTCTCGAGATTCATTCACATGGACCCTATTTAGTCTGCTTTAATCAAGCTCTACTTCATTTGAGGTCTAGGAAGTGGTCTGTAGCGCAGGGCATTCTGGGTAAATGCAACCAAAACAAACAGGAGAGTCTACCGCTCGCAGGAAAATGACTCGTGAGCTTTTACAAAGACGAAAAAGAAGTCCTACGATCAGTAAAGTTCTACGCTTTTTGTTTTAAGTTTGGGAAGACGGAAGTTGTGCCGATGTCTCCTTCTGGGGTTTTTGTTTCATTTGGCGGCGCCACCATGGGTGAGGGAGGGGGACAATTTTTTCCATTAGTCTGGACCAATAAGACCAGCTGAAAATGTAACAAATGTTGCAATTTTGGTCCCCAAACAAAGCGAGTTTACCAGACCATCAGGCGTGAAAAACACCCTGAAAAACACGTATGTCAAAGGAAAATCCAATCAGTTTTTGTTACGACTCCATCAGCACCATCAAGCAAAAAGTTTGTAAAATGTGAATGTTTCTCTTTAATCTTCAGTAGATTATGGCAAAAAACAAAAAAACAAAACAAAGTATCTAAACAAACACAAATGGATAAAATGTCAAATTTCTAAGATGACATGAAGCTCATAAGCTTGACAGCAGCACGATGGTGTTTTAGCTCCTCTAAAATTCCTGTAGTTTGACCTGAAAGCAGGTAAAGTCCCACATGCGGGACGTAATTAACGCCTCGAGGCAGAAAGCTGTGTGCCAGTCTCTTGATTGCGCTTTTGATGTTGCGCCACCATCGGCCTTGTGGCAGCTGTTTAGAAAGTTCTTGGAGAAACTGTGAGGAGTCTCTGAGTGTGTTCAGAGACCTGCACAAACATCAGTAGGCCAGTTTATCCTCTGTAATACTGACATGTCATCCATCAAATGAGCTTTCATTGCAGGGAAGTTTAGAGTTTGGTCTTTGTATCAAGGGTAACTTTAAAGAGAATGTTGTTCATCCAGTTTTAACGTCTCGGTTTCCATTGTGCGCCGCAGTACAGTGGACTTAATTCACCAATGTCCGTGTGATATAAAGTTGACCTTTAATGATGTACCCGAGGCTAGAATACTCCTGTATGAATGTAAACACCCTCATGGGAGGAAAGGATGACCTTTTAAATCGTTGAATGGACTTCTTTTGGTTCTGGATGAGATTATTTTCCACAGATATTTGTTTAAACTTTAAAAAAAAAATCATAAAAATAAACGACTCAGACCAACATCATTTCCCTGTCTCGTCACAATGCTATCTGCTCTCCCCACCCCTGTCAACACTTAATCACACACCAGTTCCCGGTGGAATAGTTTCTCTCTATCCAGCTCCTGGCTTCTTGCTTTTTCTGCTGTGGGAAGTGGAAGAGTTGAGGATTCTGGCATTTCACGAGATTGTTTTCCTGCAAATTGCTTTTACTTGACATAATGAAGTTGACTTTTGGCAATGCACGGGTGCCAAGTCAAACACCCTGATGACCACGTTTGTCTGCATGGATAAATGAGTTGCTGTGCCTTAGCAGTTAAAGTCCTGGCAGTGCATCATCCCCCCCCCCGCCCTCACTTTTATAAGCACAAAGAGTTATAAAAGTTTTCATCATTGATCATTTTCCCTTAAGTGACTACATGTCTCTTCCAGCTTCCCACATCTACAATCTGTAATTCTGCTTGAAAATAGCTCTGTCAGATGTGGATGACAGCATTTATACAGAAGCCTGATTCTCAATTGGATTTAGTGTGGACTTTGACTAGGGCATTCTGCTTTACAGTAAAGTATCTCCAGAGGTAATTGTGTCATCATCCTGCACATTTCTTTGCAATCTCTAAAAGGTTTCCAAACTGAATGCACACTAATAAACATAATCCAGTTTACCTTTAACTCCTTTGAAGCTGTCCTCTTCTTGCTGCTGATAATATCACACAGCAAAATGCAGCCGCCACCGTGTTTTGCAGCTTCCCTGTGATCGAGTTCGTTTTCTGACACGTTGAACACAAAATCATGTCAACGTTTTTGCATTTTCATTTCTATAAAGTTTAAAGTTGTAAATTCGTTTCACTTTTAAGCTGCAGTTAATTGTTCTGGCCATTTTGACTCAAGGGGTGTGGACACTTTTTGCAAGGCACTGCAACATTTCCTTCTCATGAAAAGTAGGCGGGATTCCCGCCTGGATACCGAGACATCAAAGAACCCATAAATCAATGGCAGTCACAGAAATACAGCTACGAGTGTGTAACTACAATTAGCTCCGCGATTGCTTATCTAACCTTGGCAGGGGGTTTCAAGGTGCTTTCCAGTTGGCTCACTCTCCCTTGGCATGCCTCCCCTGAGTGCTTTATATGGATGTGATGCTTGGAAGTGTGATGTGAAACAAAATGCCACACCAAATGTCATATTACTGACTCACTTGCCCGCCATCTGGATGTTATTATGCAAACTCGCCAAGGAGGTATTCTCCAGAGAACCCTTACTGTGTAAGCAAAGGGAAATTTAATGTGATTAATCCTTTTGTGGAGTCGCAGGCGACTGTATCCAGAGGAATGCGCGTGCGACCGGTCTCCGCAGCTCGCAGATCGTAGATGCGTTTGAGGCCGATTAAACCATTAAGTCTCACAAAATACGCCGCCGCGTCATCCGTCTGCTGGCAGCACAAACAGCCATTTAGCGATTTAACTCCGGTAATCTGAAGGGGGCCATGTCAGTCACAAAGGACCGCTGGCTTCGAATGCGCTTTAGCACGACAACCTAGGGAGGTAAATGCAAGAGCCAACAGACGCCGAGGTACGCGGGAGGAAACTTTAATCACTAATAGGTTCCCGGGGTTGCCTCAGAGTAACGCCGTGTGTGGAGGTTATTTTCTGACATAAGCTTAAGGAGGCCAGGAAGGTGACGAGGCTGCGGGGTGTCAGGAGCTGATAAGCGGAAGGAGAGTTTTGGTGGGAGGCTAACTGTGCTGGAGTTTCTTGAATGAATTTAATTGGTCTCCAGATTATGATGGGATCACTGAACGAAGCCGCCCGGGGTCTTAATGAGCCTCGGCCCTTCTCTGATTCTGCTCGGCTGGCTTCTGAAGCTCACGCCCGTCTCCTCAGAGCCCCGCGGACCGGGGCTTTGAGAGGAAATCGCCAGAGTGAGATCAGAATTTGAGAAAATTGCCTAGTGTTGGTTCACATTTGGGGGTTTTTTTAGCTGTGCGTTCAAATGGGCGATGGGGGGCTTACTGCAGAGTAGTGCAGGAAGTTGTATTAAAAGTCCCAACTTCATTCCTGTGAGCATTAAACTCATGGCTGGAGAGGAACTGAACATTACGTCTGTATTGCCAAACTTTCTGCAATGCAGTTGTGTTTGTTTGTTTGTTTGTTTGCCTGGTACATTTGTGAAACCGGCTTTTTTCTCCTGGGTGTTAGTAATGGCTTGTAGAGAAATTCCTTGGGGACTAAAAACTGAGTCTGAAAGTCACTTTTAATCACTAGATGCTTTTCATTTTCTGTTTGATCCCGTCTGTCTGATCAGTTAAAGAAAAACTTCGCTTTCATTCTTAGGGTGTTTTCAGAACTGATAATCCTGGAGATTCTGTTTGATTGGGGACCAAATTTATTACATTTACTCAGTGAAACACAGTCAGAGTTTGATATCTCTTGTTAATAAGTTTTTTTTATTTTAAATACAATAAAAAGATTTAAGAAGCTCTTTAGAGACGAACCGTATTTTCTACGACTCAATGCATCTCAATGTTTCATTCTGACTGTGGAAGAAAGTGAAACCCTGTCAGAAGATCACAGACAGCGAGAAGAGAACAATATAGTATATACATATTTTTTTTATCCATTTAATATTTAAACATCTGTCTGTTGTCGAAAATCTGGGCTTTGAAGATGTTGGCAGCATCCAAGATGTGTTGGCATTTGATAAAAATTTGCATTGTCTATGAAATACATGCAGAGTCAACTATTGTAACAATACTGCATCCAGAATGGGTCCTCCATCAACTTGTCTTTTTTTAATGTTGAACAAGACACACAAAAGATTCATATTTTCAGTGCTGGTTTATGTCTTCTTTGGTTTCAGCTCTTTAAGAGGAATCAGTGTTGGTCGAAGTTGGCTTTACGGTTCAAAACTTTCCACCATCCAGAGGTTAGACATTTGACACAAACTCCACGATTTTCCCTCAAGGTCAAGAAAAAAGAAACATCTATCCATCCATTTTCCCACACCCTTCGTCCCTAATGGGGTCAGGAGGCGCTGGTGCCTCTCCAGCTAACGTTCGGGGCGAGAGGCGGGGTCAGCCTGGACGGGTCGCCAGTCTGTCACCGGGCAACACAGACAGACAAGACAAACAACACACACTCACACCTAGGGAGAATTTAGAGAAGAATAAAAGCATGTTAAAGTAAAAAGTACTACATTCACCTTTAATTCACATTAAATAATTCAGATTTAATAAATAAAAAAACAACCAAAGTTTAAAATAATAAAATTCTGCTCCAGGCGTTGGTTTGTGCAGTCAGGATTCACAGGACGGGTTGCTGCTGTTGATGTTTTTACCATGAAGGTCATGTTTGTGCGTCTGCAGCAGCTCAGTGGAACAGAGCACCGCCGCGCCGGCATGTTAAAACTTTATTTAGCGTTTCATTTCACACTCTCACCAGCAGTTTCGGTGGGGTCAGCCGGATTGCTGTGGAGTGAACCTGACCTCCGCTGCATCTGCAAACACGTGAAACAAAACAGGTTGAGGACTTGGCATGAGAATATCATAAATAATAAACAACTCCTTTCTCAGGAGCTCAAGGTTTTCTTCTGCTACATTCAGTTCACAGTTTACTGTGATGAGAAATTTGCCATTTCAACACAGTAGAAGTGATTCGTTTAGTCCAATTATCCGGGCCCATTTCAGCCTGAAACATACAAATGGCTGTCTGTAACGGGAGCGCCGGCCGCATCTCACTCGGCGCTGTATTCCTCCCCGTTGTGTTTCTTCCGAGTCGTTTGTGTAGATTCTGAAATTGTTTTTAATATTTATGGTTGCCTGAATTCTCATTAGCACAATATCCATAATGTGGCAAAACTCAGAGCAGGTATTCATTTCTGTCTCACTAAGAATTTAACTGTCATGTCCTCATTACAGCTCAGCCTGTTCCTGTTTGGTGCTGATTAGCTCTATTAATTTTTTTTTTTTTTCTTCTTCTAGTGCTAGGCAGCTGCTTAAATTAATCAGAGGCTGGTCATTAGGGCTGCCACTGCAAAAGCATTTAAGCACAAGTTACTTATTCTTTTGTTTCCCTCTTGGTTTTTTGGGGGGGAGGGGGGGTTGGATTCCTGTTCACCCCTTACCTAGAAACATTAAGCATTTCTCCACTTTTTTCAAATGTTTTTAAGAAAAGAGTGATTCCAATCTTCTTTCTTACATTAATCCATCATCAAGTCAACTCCAACTTCTTCCACAGACTGTCTCTACCCAGTTGTCCTTGCAGGGTGGCTGGGGGGCTGGTTCCTGTTTCCAGCAGTCATTGGGCGAGAGGCAGGATGCGCCCAGAACTGGCAGCCAGTCCATCATTGAGACACACAGGACAGACAACATCCACACACACACACACACACGCACACACACCTAAGGGCAATTTAAAAGAGATAATTTAAACCAACACTGGTGTTTATGGACTGTGAGAGGAGGCCAAAGTCCCTGTGGAAAACCCACGTATGGATGGGGAAAGATCCCAGGGTGGGATTCAGCCCAGGAGTTTAGCACAATGTCTTATTAGGGCTAAGTTAGTAAGTTTAATGGATGTTAGATTGTTTTTTGTGGATTTTTTTTTTTATTTCATAAAGGGAACAATGACTATACATCAACAGGAATACATCATAGAAATATGCCAGAATTAGCCAAAGAAGCTCATTTTCATCAGTACACATGATTTTCTTTTTGACAGATTTCAGTGTATAGCTACTGTAATTTACCGTGAAAACAAGCCACACCCGTAAGAAAAGATGTGAAAACATATCAGATTGTTTAAAAATGATTCAAGACAAGAGTACATTTTTGATTATCTAGAAACCACTGCTTAAGCGTTTTCTTGAAAGAGTTCAGTGATGTAATGTTTCTTAGTTCTGATGGTCATCTATTCCAACAATCTGAAGCCCGAACAGGAAGACAGTGCTGTGCCACTCCACTACTTTGTTTCTTTTTCTAAAACGTGAACATTAAAACAAACCACGCACACCTCGGATGGGAGCCGTCAACGTCAAATGGTTTTGCGGGATTGTAGGATTCGTCAAAGCAAACTCTTCATGCAGGTTCTATTGGAACCTCATAACATAAGGAGTCTGCAGCCTTGCTAAGTATCTGACATATGAATGGATAGCGCTTGGATTTACAGATTGAATGTGGAATTAAATGTCCATAATGATTATTATTATTATTATTATTATTGTGGCAAAAGTGACATTTTCTGGAAATCAGCCAAGTTGTGGCGATACCCAGAGGGGAAAAGAATCTCTGCAGAGAGACAGACGAGTCAGTTCGCAAGTTACCTATAGTCTGTGTTGGATTCGATTGGTTGGCCAACTCTCACCTGTGAGAGGTGAATTATTCGACGAAACTAATGAACAATGCAGCTAAAAAGCTCGACACTTGAGTGCGGTCAGAAAGTATCATTTTGTTTTTTGCCTCTCTGTCAGAGGCAAAAAATAATCAAACTAATTTTGTAACCCCAGGAAAACACCAACTCTGCCCATCCAGAAGCAGCGACTATCGCCTCAAAATCTCCGACCGCAGCTTGGGCTCCTCCTGCTCCGACAGTCAACGGGCAGACATTTTTTATCACGATGAGTACTGTTTAATATGTTCGCCAGAGAGGGCCTCGGATGTGTGTGGATTTACCGCCGTTTGAGCAATATTTGTAGTGAGAGTCGCTGTTAAGCAGAGATATGAGTAAAGAGAAAGGAGGAACACAGACAAGACACATGCCATCTATCTTCATAGCCTGAGCAAATATCGAGAGCTATGATGTGAGAGCGCCGAGCCTCGCTCTCCTCCTTCACTTCTGTGACAGATGTAAATTGATGTTTCACCAGTTGGCTCTAATGCATTTTTAAACAGGCACAGCAGCAGACAGCATAAGAACGTGTCGCGGCGGCATTACTATGACGGAGCCTCCGTCTATTTCTGCCTCCTCCTTCCACGTGACACGCAAAAGCCACATATACGCACTCAAACACAGACACACACACACACTGCTGAGAATGGCTGTCATTCATCATCTTTCCCAGTACAATGGGCTCAGTAAAGGTCCCATCTTTCAACTAAAGCACCTCCACAGTGCAGTGCCCAGCCGAGCACCGCGCCACTGCATCACGTCTCCTGTCATCTGCAAAACACTCCTTACCCAGCGGGAGGGTGGATGATTGGCTGAAACTCTTGATTCTGTGGCTTGAAATTAAAACCACTCTCCCGACCGAGGCGGAAGTTAACGCACGCACACGCACACGCGCACACACACGCCCCCAAAAAATGTCGCCGCTCGTTAACGCCGACCACCTTCAAATCTAAAGTAGTCAGGAGATTTCTTTGGCATCATCTGGCGGAAACGTTAGCAGGAAATTGTATTCCCTGAGCCGTATCGAAGATCTTGGTTGTGGATAGTCTTTTCGTGTGTGTGCGTGTGTGTGTGTGTGTGTCTTTCTGTTGCCGACTAATAGACTGGCGATCTGTCTGAGCCGTCCTCCATCTTCCACGTATATTTCTAGCTTCTCATTAGACTGATGAAGCTGATGTGGAAAATGACTTCTTTTTTTACGCATCCACTGTAATTTAAGTTTAGGACAACCTATCCTGGCGAAGCTGTGATAAAACACTTGAACAGTTGTTTGGTAAGGACACAGAAGGGCTGGTCAGACCATGAGATCCAGTGCTCAGTGGACTTTGTCACATTTCTGTCTCCTGGTTTGGAGGGAATAAGCCAAGCCAGCATAATTTCATAAGCTACGTGTATAATACCACTGTAATAAGAGAAATGTGTTTCCATCTATATTTCCACACATTCTAATGTTTTTTTAGAAAAGCCAAAACTTACCTCAGGCTGGCATAAAAACGTTTTTGCAAAATTGATGAATTATGCCATTTTTACTTTTGAAATACTTCAAAATACGCATAAAAAAAGTTAATTGAAACAGTTTGTGTGTCCTTGGGTACAATGTAGTTCACCTCTATCTGTGTGTGAATGAGTGCATGAATGGGTGACTGATAGTACTGTATGAATGTGAGGAAGACACCAATGGTTGGTATTATGACCTAAAGTTTTAAACCAGATATTTAGGAGGAAATGCTTAACTTTTATTACCCTGGAAGCATAGGGGGATAACAATAACCCCAGGAAGTACACCTTAATGTTTCTTTCACTGTTATGTTGTGAAAGTCAGTTTCATCGTAGATGCATCGACTCCAGTGGCGAGACACAGATGCCAACATCATGTCAAGTCCAGACCAAAACAGAATCAGAGCCACATGTTAACTTGTTAGATGTGTGCTGGTGATATGGTCTGAGTTCTTTTCTTGTACTGAACCATTAAAAACATTTAGAAAGAAAAAAAAAAATGTCGCAGCAGGGCTACCCGGCTATGTCAGAAACCTTTCTCAGATCAGCATTGTCAACACTCACTCAGGAGCATTGAGGCGGCTACAAACAAGCAAGACTGGTTTATTCTGGGAGAAAATGTGCAAACTGTTTCATGTGTTGTTTTGCAAAAGGGGTTCTGCAGCAGGAATCACGGTAGACCATTCCCGTGTGTGTTAAAAGTGTGTGAGTCTGCTGCCACTGGGGCGGAGGAAGCTGTCGTGTTAAATGAAATTTCCTCAATCATTTCCTCTGACTTCGTAAGTGTGATTCTGTGAGTCCAAGCTTGGCGCGAATTTCCATCACAATACATAACAGAACAATGTGGCTCACAGGGTTACCGCACGAAGCCTGATGGTGTGACAGTGACAGCCTGTGTTGAAAATAGCCGTCTGTCATAAAAATTCGAAAAGATGTCACTTTGGAGGGCTGCTGGGCTCCACGCAGTGCTTCTATGTTTTATGTTTCTCCTTTATCTGCCGCATTGTGTTTACTGGTTTTTGTTGCTGAAGCTTTTGAATGTCACCGCGGCGCTACATGCACGCAGCCGACGTTTCTATTTCGGGCTTTTCGCGAACGTACCACGGCCGCTGCCTATTATTATCTCCACTTGTTGGAATAAAATGGTGAAACGGTTTGAATTTTAGATGAGTTCACGGCTAAACCGTGTTAGACAATTGCGCTCTGCAGAAGCGCCTTGAGCTGTGTTGCGCTATCTGGAGACGATCAAAGGCTTTTCTGCTGTTAACACAAGTAAAAAGGAGCATTTAAATGACCTAAACGAGAGGATTTAAAAACACATACAATTATCGATGGCTCAGGATTTGGTATCGGATGTGATTTAAAAATGATTCTTGTGTAAGACAAAGTTTTAGATCAGGACTTTAAGTGACTTGGTCAAACTCAAGACAAAATTTTCTCAGGCTTGACTGAACAGTGGAGTCTTACTGGTAGCCTAGTTATTTAACAACACCCAATGTTTTTATAGTGTAAATAAAGGTGTCTCTCTATTAATTAGGAAACGTGTGCTATTTGAATTTTCAACTGATGAAATCATTTAATTCAAGGAAAAATCTCTCCAAACCAAGTTGTTGCCGCATTTTTCCTCAAGGTTATATAATCTTGACAATTTGCAGCAGTCTAAAGCAGCTCATAAAACTCCCCACCAAATGAGAGACGTGGTATTAAAAACCGAGGTGGGAGCACGTTAAACCAGGGCTGTAACATCCCCACAGCACTCACAATAACGAAGCAAATGAGTTTCTGTGGACTGGATCTGGCCACAAGCGGTGGGAACTGAAGGAACGCGTTTCTCCGCCCCCTCTTCTCCTGAAGCCCCGGGGAGGTAAGGTGGTGTAGAAACGGGGCTCCAATTTTGCCCCATTTTTTTTTTTTTTTCCGGAAGATGTATTTATGTATTTTGGCCTGAGATGAATTCGAACCGAGTTACCTCAAAATGGATGTTGCTTATGCAATGTGAAGTTGCAGTAAATGCCTGTGTAGTAGCTGCGCCTTATAAAACACAGAGCGGTCAGCAACTATTCCTGTTTCATTAATCTTCCGGCAGCTTCTTGTGCTCTGCATATATATTATCGTTTTTAATAGGACGCATCGATTCAAGTGGTCGCTGTGTATGACTTACTCTTAAATACAATTTGCCTGTGTGTTCCAGGACAGGATGTGATAAATATTGCATACTGACCATGCTTTATGTTTTTCCTTTTTCTTTTTTTTTTTTTTTTTGCTTCTCTAATGTATTTGCTGTTGGCTCTTCTTCTCTGGATGCTATTTGCTGTTTATTTGCAGGTTTTTCGGGTAGAGCTGAAGTCTAAGCAGTCCCAATTCTCACTCTCCTCCTGTCTTCATGTCCACTGTGCTAATTTAGCAAAAAATAATTCAATAAATAAATAAAGGGATATTTCACCTACTTAAAAAAAAAAAAAAAAAAAATCATAATTTTGCATCCAACTCAAATGGTAACTAGACTGAACTTATATAGTGCTTTTCATTTTGACTACACAAACACTCACACATTTATACACTGACACGCAGATCAGTTGGCAATTTGGGGTACATCGACATGTGGCAGGAGGAAGCTGGAATTGAACCCGCAACCTTCCGATCACAAATCGACTACAGAGTCTATGGTTTTTTTGCCCTCAAAAAAAACCATAGACGGCATTGAAAGCCAACGTTTAAGACGACTTCAGTGGAATATCCCTTTAAATGCCTCTCCTTCACACCACTGTCTTTGCACTCTGACACCTGGAGCTCCTCTTGGACATTCAACAGATCTTTCACTGCTTTTTGTCATTGCAGGTGCCCATCAGCACAGCTATAACCATGTGGCTCTAGGTAGCCCCACACGCACACCTAAGAATGGTAAGAATACGTGACTGAAGTGACTTCTTGGCTCAGCTCTGTGTTCGAGAGGCGGCTCTTGGAAAAAGACGGGCGGAGAGACCCGATGACGCGCTCCTCCCTTTCAGTTTCGCCCCGAATGCAGTGCCTTGCAAAAGCATTCATACCTCTTGGGGTTTTTCCAGCTTTTTGTCACATTACAGTGGCAAGCTGCAACGTGTTTTATTGAGGTTTATACAGCAGACATATGGGAAAACTGGTGCATAATAAGCAGTAGAGCCCACCTGTGGGTCATTAAATCGCAGTATGAATGCAGCTGTGCAGTAAAGGTTTCAGAGATTTGGTGGAGAATATTGCAAACAGGATTATGAAGACCAAGGAACGCAGCAGACAGGTCAGGCAGAAAGCACGGCTTAGGTTTTGAAGGAATTAGCCAAGCTTTAAGACACCTACCACTAGGAAACTTTAGAAAAAATTAAACTTTACTTGGAAGACCAGAAAAAAAAAAAAAAAAAAAAAACATGGCCAGAGAAACCACCAGAAAGCTAAGAAAGTAACTGGAGGAGCAGCGGAAACCTACAGCTCAGGTGGGAGAATCAGTTGTCAGGACAACGATTAGAAATGTTGCACAGATTTTCACAGAAATACATGACTAGAACTTTATAGATATCAGTTGTGTGCCTATATATTGTTTTGTCAGATGAAAACTCGCCTTAAAACCCCGTCAGACGTCACATCGACGATGGATTTCTGGGTTTAAGCAAATACAAAAATAGGGGTTTAGTCATTTGAATGATTCACTGACCAGTTTATTATTGACCTATAGCAATGAAGTTCTAAATCTGAACTAGGGTGTGGGTAAGCATCACGCGTTAGATAAGACCAGCATTGCTCTGAAACGAGAGAAGGGGAGGGGCGAGTGTCTATTTTGTATCAAAAATATGAATTTAAGTTCATGGGAGGCTAATAAAATTGCTCTCAGTATAAACATTTCCAATATTTCCAGTGATAGTATTTGAAGTTATTTTTGGAAATATTGTCAATCATTAAACTGTTGGATTTTTTTTTCAAAGTTGAATGTCCATCCTAAAGGACATCAGGAGTTGAGATCTATTTAAGCCAACACTTATTTAATTAGTGTTGCCATGTTAAGAGAAAAGTATCTAAGCATTTTACAGCTTATGTGCAGTTTCATTATTCATTTATTTTATTTTTGTGATTTGTTTTTTTTAAACTCAGAATTTTTTGAACGATAAAAGACTTAGTTTTTGGCTTGTAAAATAATAAATAAATCTACAAATTGTGACGACATGTTCAAGTCGAGCGGACTGCGGATACTTTTCCAAGGCACTGTAAAAATAAAAAAGGAGGCTCTTTTTCTGTTGGGGACTGAATCTTGGGAGCGCCATTTCTTCTTCTGTTCCTCAAACAAAACACAACTGGCCGGGATTGGACTCGATGTTCTTTCCAGGTCGTCCCATGGTGACAGGCTGTGTGGACGCCTCGCTGTAACCCGCTGTGATCCCGAGTAACAAAAAGTTATCACCGAAACCCGATAGCGCCCAAGAGAAGCAACACCACAAATCCTTTTGTTATGACTGATGTCATTCAGCTCTAAATTGTTCTTGTGAGGGTTGCCGAGGCTGGTCCGGGGTTGCAGACTCCCACGTTTAAAGACGTAGCGGAAAATCCCAGAACGAACAGCAAAGAGCCACCGATCTGAAAACAAACCCCGCCGTTTCGATTCGGTTTGTTTCATTTTCTTCTTATATGTTTCATTTAACAGTAGAAAACAGGAAAAAAAATATTTCAAATATGCAGGAAACGCGTCTGACGTCTTGCAGTCAGAGCGGCTCTTTCCTTTTGTGGACATAATTGACCATATGGCGTGGACACACTCACCCAGATAAGCAAAGCCACACACTGGGAACAAATGCCTGGAGATCTGTGAGAAACATGAAAAATCCATTTCAACAACATATCTAACACAGCCACTTTGATCACAGTCTGGCTAAAATCCTTTCGCATTTCAGCATGCAGTGTGTTTCCCAGATAAAACCCAATGTTCCGAGCCTCTCTGCGGCCCACTACTGACACAACCGGAGCACGCTGCTCTACATCACACGCACAAAATGGCAAATCGGGCACAGACTCCGGAACCGGAGCCTCCGGAGGCGAAGGCTGAATTCATCAGAATAATTGTTTGTGGGAGGATTTTCTGCACTGGTCATGCTGAATGTGGA
Source organism: Poeciliopsis turrubarensis (assembly GCA_010277015.1). Taxonomy (NCBI): domain Eukaryota; kingdom Metazoa; phylum Chordata; class Actinopteri; order Cyprinodontiformes; family Poeciliidae; genus Poeciliopsis; species Poeciliopsis turrubarensis. The sequence goes on from VMRN01000054.1 coordinate 755,476, forward strand.
GAAGGTTTGTGTGCGGTGTGTTTTCTGCCCCCTCTTGCCATCGACATGTTTCTGAAAACACTACTGTTGTTTTTTTGTTGTTGTTGTTGTTGTTGTTTTTACTTGGGTTTGGTAGCTCACCGATCATTGAGACGTGGTAAGTCATACATACATATTTGATTTGATATAAGTGTTTCTTCACGCCATTTGACCACGCATCCTGTACATCCGCCACACACCCACCCTCGCGTTTCTGTCCTCCTTTCTTCCGCATCGGCTGGTGTGTTTTTTGTTTTTTCAGACCTGATTTAAGTAGATTTGAAAGCCCGTTTGATCCCGCTCCGACGGGAAACTTTCAGGGTTTGCCATGTGGTTTCAAATACTGGGTTCAAACTATTATTAGATTTCACGTGATTGCAAATGCGCAACCCAAACCGAGGTTTTAAGTTGCCCCTTAAATCTGTCTTACTGCCAACAAATTCTACGACTGAGTCTGTCATTTTTGTGGACAAAGCCGAGCCAGGTCGAAATGTTACGGTTTCATATTTACGCCAAAATCTAAGAAAAAAAAAAAACTTGTAACTTGGCCAAAAACAGCAGGAAGAGCTGTGACAATATTGACTATTGACTGTTTTATTTTAAAGTAAGAGACCCAGAGTGGAAATAAATATATATTTATTCCAACCCACTAACTTCACATAAAGAATAAAAAGAAAAAAAGTCAAAAGACAATGACTATTAATTCGATTCCTAACCCAAAAACCACTGCAAGTTAAACACTGCAGCAGCCATGTTTGAAACTGATGTTCTCTGACAACAGGTTTGGTTAATAACTATTAATAAGTGCCAAGGGAAAATGGTAATAAAGTTGGTGATTTAGATCACACTGACTCAGGACATCTCTGTATTAATCATTATTAGCCAAACAGTCAATTATTGTTTTATCAATACCCATATGGTGAGGCGTCTAAAGGGGTGAATTCTTGCGTTATGGCTCTCGGACAGAAAGCCCTACACGTAAACAGAATAAAAAGTAAAACAAAAAAAAAAAAATCAAACAGCTTTTCTCCTAAGGATGAAAACTTATGAACAAAAATACCTCGACTTCCAATTTTTAAGAAACTCTTTATAGTTAGGATAGTAACATTGAAGGAATGCAGATAAATTCCAGAAAAATAGCAAAAAAGGAGCAAAGAAAACATGACGGTCACTAACTAGTAAAATGATCAGTGATAGTTGCCGTAACCATTACTATTACTGGTGGTGGTTGGTAATGGTGATATGAATTTGTCAGCTACTAAGGTCGATGACAAATTAGCTTTAAAAGCTAAAAACAACAGTTGCTACAATCAGCGTTCAAACCACCAGTTAACGAAGCGAAGCAGAAGGGAAAACGATGTTCTAAATCATTTACTGGATCAGAAATAAATAATTCAGTAAATGTTCATGTAGCCATCACTGAATGGAGTGATGCAACGCTAATCGAATTAAAATTTGTTGCAGCTTCATGCACAAGCCAAATTTTTATATCATCAAGCTCATCACTCTAACTCACTCAAAGCACCGCAAACAAGATAATAATTTGTTATTTTCTTTTTATCCTGGTCCATTTTTCTCTGCTTAGAGACTCCAGAATCTCAGGCGACCAATTTCAGGTGACCAGTCTCACGTTCAGCCATCGTGCGGGTCTCTCTCCACAGTATTCACACTCTGTTTATTTATTTATTTATTTATTTATTGACATTGTCATTGAATTTGTTGGCAGTAACATATAATCAAGTTCTATGGCGTAAAGCTTTGTGTGAAATTGATCATTCCCAGAAGTCTGGGACTATTTGAGCCAGGTCTGTGTGGTTGTAGTGTCCGTCTTGATGAAGGGGTAACAACGTGTTTGCTCTATTGAACGCTAACAGCATGCCACATTCTGAGTCGGTTCTTCCTCGTTGGTGCAGGATTGCCGAACGCTCCACTTACAAATCATTCACATCCTTCAGTCCCCACTCCCTGCAGCTCCCGGGACCCCCCAGCAGTTGTCCTATTCTGCCCCACTTTGTCCAGCTTCCCGTCCTGTTTTCTCTCCTTCTTGTATGACTCAACTTTTTTTTTTTTTCTTTCGCTGTCCCTTTCAGAAGGTCTCATCTACATTTTTGCTGCATTTTAGCCTCATGCTCTCCATCTTGCAGAAATGTACTAAACCCCCTTTTTTTTTTTTTTTTTTTTTTTTTTTTATCCGTTCAATGGAGGCTGCGTTAGAGCCGCACCCATGCCGCTGCTCTGCACTGTGACAGACTCGAGGCTCGCAGGGGAAGTGAGATAGAGAAGCAAGCCAGAGAGAAAATGAGGGAGAAGGGAATACAGGATGGACAAGAAAGAATTAAGAAGCGGAGAAAAGTGGGTGGCAGCATGGCGGGATAGATAAGATTGACGGAGTGAGGAAGACGGAGGTAAATGGGACAGACTCCGGATGCTTGCGCGCATGCATGCGTGCGAATGCGAGATAAAAAAAAAAAAAAAAAAAAAAAGAAAGAAAGAAAAAAAAGTAGAGTGAGAATAACAGAAGATTTAGGTCCTCGAGACATGCCTCTCGGCAGCAACCCACCCCGAGTGTCTTCCTGAAACCACATCACGTCGCTTCAACAACAGTCGGTCCGGGGCGTCGCTCCCCCCGCCCGGCCCCAGATCACATCACAACGCTGTCATGAGCAGGGTCACTCTCCAGCACACAGCGCTCGTTCCGTGTATTGTCTTGTTTTCTTCCACTCGTTTCCTTCTCAGAGCACCGTTTCCTCACGTCAAACCACCGCCTCACCTGTCGAGTCAGTCCCACGGCAAACGCTCGCTCAGTTATGTGATGTTTCCACCTATAGTGCCCCCACCGACCCACCCCACAACCCCACTGCCACCGACAGCAAGCTGGAGTTTTAGGTGCGCAACCGTTTCTGAGAAGCAGGTACTTGGATGTTGAAAGTTTTTTTTTTTTGACAGAAATAGAACTTCAAAAGGCAAGATTTGTGAAAGAACACAACGATTGGAAAGCTTGCAAAGCTAACAGCCATGAGAGTGTTTGGAGGGTTCGAAGATTTATTAAGTACGGCCAACTGTAAAAATGCTTTAGTCCTCATTTCTTCACACATTTAATTTATATGCTGGCTTCCAAATCTATCAATAACCCTCCTACATCTTAACATTTTGAACCATTGGCTCCAGTTCATCTTAACATTTTATGAGATGGGCCAACACAAAGTGGAGAATAAAGGTGGAAGGGGGCAAAGCAATGGTTTTCATATCTCTCTACAAATGAAAATCTCCAGTGTGGTGTATATGTATGTTCAGCTTCCCTCAGTTGACAACTAACAGAAGTTTCTGTTGGGGTACCTCTTGGCGAGCTTTGCACACATACAGACTGAAGCCCATGAGTAAACGCTCCAGCTCAGTCTGATTGACAGGGAGTTTCTGTGAACAGCCGTTCTAAATTAATGAAACAGATTCTTGATTGGACTCATGTCTAAACACTGACTATTCTTTTAAAGGTTTTTGTAGCACTAGTGGGATTTGTTCCACAGCAACAACAAAAAGAAAGAGACAGGGAAGACATGCAGCAAATGGTCTAAGGTTGGGAATTGAACCATGAGGAATGTAGCCTATGCATATGGTGTGCCTGACTTTACCACTGAGCCTTTGACTAGACCATTTTAACACTGGAATACAATTTTGCAAACAAATCTAATGACTTCTTTTTACACCTGACTATTTATATGCGTATCAAAGTAAAGGGGTCTGAATGCAATTTTATTTGTAAAGAAATAAAAATACAGAATTCTCCTAGTGTCTGTGAAAGACACTACTTTGTGTTGGTCAATCCCACAACAGCTCAATGAAATGCATTTCAATTTTTGGTTTTAATGTGAGGGAAATGTGAAGATGTGTCCGTTGTTAGCTCAGTTTACCTGCACCAAAAGAAACAGATTCAACCATGAAATTATTTCTCCATAAGACAATGTTGTCAGAGCACCTTTAGAACCCCCAGGAAATATTTGTACAACTAAGACTTCAGCTCCTCCATCAGCCTACTCTTGTCTCCCTCCACTTCAGCAGGTGGCCGTCTGTGCTGATCGCCGGGGGTCTCATCCGTGCTCGGTGTCTTTTGAAGGAGTTTGGGTTGGGAAGCCCATTATTTCTTCTTCTGTGTCTGTATATGTACGTATGTGTCTCCAGAGAACAATCGGATAAGCGGCATCCTGACCTCGCAGACGGAGCCATACGACCTGTCTTTCTCGCGCTCCTTCCAGAGCCTGTCTCACCTGCCGCCCTCCTACGAGGCGGCCGTCAAGGCCGACCTAAGCCGGTTCTCATCCCTGAAGAAACTCAGTAGGTCCAAGTTCACTGCACTAATGCAAGAGAAGGATCCTGGTCCTGGTGCCTGCATGATAACCCCCCCCCCCAAAAAAAATAGAAAGCAAAAAAAACAAAAAAAAAACCCCGCATCATGTGTGCTTCCATGACTCCTTACTGGAAGCGGGAAGAATGAGGTTTTCCGGCTGTTTTGAGGTTATCTAGCAAAAGCACTCATTCACAATACTCCAATTTGAGCAAACGTAAAGGGGAGTCAAGAGAGGTTCGGATCTAATTGAGGTATTCATTTCTCAGCTCTGATCCATCAGAAAATCAGTGGAGTCATCTCTCAAGACTCTATGAGTCATTGATATTCGTTGCTTTTCCCTCCTCTCCACTTAAAGACTGCAGCCACCTATTCTCTCAGAGCAGCATTAAGTGGAGTGTTGTGCCCGGCCCGACGCGGCTTGGTTTTGTATTGATTCAGTGGCACCACGCTGGATTTCTGCTGCGTAACGAGGTCTCCTCTCCTGATATGGTTTAAGGGAAACGCAAATATTCCTTGAGGCCTGCGTAATCTCATCCAGATCGCCCCACCTCGCTGCTGGCACGCGCTCAAAAGCGAAGGATGACGATCGACGACGGCTCCTCCAGTCAGGGTTCACTCCACACTGGCGCACACGACGGCGGCTGCCAGCAACCGTTTCTGGCCAAAGTGTGAAATGGCTTTGCAGCACGCCGGGCTAGTTGTTATCCCTCCATGTGAAGAATGCTTGGGAAAAATTAAGAGACCAGCTTTCGATGGGCATTAAATCAAAAGCAAATTCAATTGTCACAACAGAAGCCGACCACAGAGCTGGTGGTACAAAGCAGCACAAATATCCTCAGGCTGTGTCCTTCAGTCTTGCTAACTTTCTTTCTGCTTCCAAAGCAAATTATTTGTTGCAGCAAATAGCCAAAAGGCTCTGCTGTTTCTTTTTTTGTCGCCTAACTACTGTGGGCACGCTGACGGATCATGCAGGATTGTGCGAGAGGGAAGATAGAGCAGCGGTTTCATTGTTGAGATAATAAAAGAGAATAATGCTTCTGCTTATTAATGCAAATTGCTATCAAACTGAAGAAAAAAAAGCATTTAGACTGTTGCCATGTAGGACAGTATACATCTCAAGTTATTAATTCACTCCATGATAATATGGTTGATGAGCTTGCAATGCCCTGCCCAGATCGCGCTGACTATTACGCTTGAGATAGGAACATCTTGTTTTTATTATCTCTCATAATGAATCGATTTGCAGCGAGCGCCCGTGGCTTGCCAAAGGGGATTTTGGCTGAATCAAATATGGACAGGTGGCATGAACACTTTTGCACTCATTACCGGAGAAGATAGCATCACACGCAAAAGTCATTTCGGAGCGCTCCATAAATTATTTCCGCTTGCGTTCGTTCCCAGTTTAGCGCGGTGGCGGACCAGTTACTCACCGACATTCACGGACGCCGATTCCGTGTTTCTTTGACAAGACGTCTGGGCCAACTTTTGTATATGTGTGCCACCATGTTTGTAATTCAGTGATGAGTCTTTATGCATGTGATTGTGTTGTGTGGCATGACCTTGATTCCATGTTCTTCCCTACAATTGATCACCTGCGAAAGTCTTCCTGTCACTTTGATCTGCCTCTCGATGCATGTTTTCTTGTCTGCTGACATAAGTGAAGAGGCACCACTCAGTAATATGAAACCTCTTGCAGCTCTCAAGGATGACCTGTTTTTGCCTGGGAACCAGTAGCATTCCAGCATGAGTGTATAAAGTGCCTGTATGTTTCCCTCCATGTTTGCAAAGTGAGCATTCCGGTTTATAGATTTTCACGTGACCTTTGAAAAGTTTTCCCCCCTACGCAGCCAGGGCTGACCGTAGCATTCCCGATGAAGCAAGGATAAGTGGATGTTGTGTGCCTAGCATGTAATATGCAATTCCTCTACTTTCTATTGCCCTTCATGTGCTTGGAAAGGTGAAACAAAGATGGGTCTGTCAACATCGCTCTCTGCCATGCGTGCAATGTTCTACGCTTCCTCTTGATCCAATTTTTTTCCCTCCCCGCTGAAACATCTTCCTGTGTTTCCTTGTTCCTCCACATCCTGGATCTCCCTCTTCGTCGCTCGCCTCCTTTTCTTTTCCTAATTATCATTTCCTCTGTAGCAGATAAAGAAGTTGATGACTACTACACCCGTAAGCGCCACCTGCCTGACCTGGCAGCAAGAAGCACTCTTCCTTTGCATGTTCTCAAAATGAGTCAAGAACAGGTGGGTGCACAAGGGTTAGATTTGAGTGAGCAGTCTTTAAAATGAGGTCGTGTTCTCTGAAGCATGAAGTATAAGTGCCAGCTGTTAGCCTCCAGACTTCAGTGTCTTCAGAGCTGTATATGATCATCCACTAGATTCCGACTAAACTGCCTCGGATTGGGAGTGAACTCACCCTACCTCTGTTTTTGCTCTCCAGCATCGGGAACAGCAGCAGCAGCAACTCCAAAGCCAGCCCCCACCATCCAGTATCTCCCAGGCCCCTCCTCAGTCGCAGTCTTCACAGCAACAGTCACAGCAAAGGCAGAGGCCTCGCCGTGTCCAGCGGGCCATGTCCCAAGACCGCGTTCTGGTCCCACAAAGTGGTCCCCACCAGGACTACAACATGTCTTCTGAGGGCATGTCTCCCTACGGAGGCCGAATCCTCTCAGATGAACAGCTCCTGTCTGCTGAACGTCTTCGTTCCCAGGAGCGTCTTCTGCCACAGGACCGTCACACCTCGCAAGATCGCCTGTACTCCAAGGATCGCATGTACTCCAAGGACCGACTCTTGTCCCAGGAGCACTTGTATTCGAAAGACCGCCATTACTCTCAAGAGCGCCTCTATTCGCAGGACCGCTTGTACTCGCAAGACCGCCTCCTGTCCCAAGACCCTCTTCTGTCGCCGGATAAGCTGATGATGTCCTTGAAGCGTGGCATGGTCAGCAGCATTTCTGGCGGCTTCTATGGCAGTGACAAGTCAATTTCCCGCGCCATTTCACACACTGACGTGTTCACACCGACCACTCCGCTTATGGATCGCTACAAGATGACCAAAATGCACTCCCATCCCAGTGCCTCGAACAATGGTGGCGGCGGCGGCGGCGGGGCACCGGGGACGGGGGTGGCCGTGCATTCCAACACGTTAGCCATGAACCAGACAGCAAATAAAAGGCAAGTGTTTGCCTCCAGACGAACTCACACTGTGGAGCAGCTCCACTATATCCCACAGCACCACCAGCAGCAGCAGCAGCAGCAGCAGCAACAGCCACAGCACTACCGCACAGGCAGCAAGACTGAGGTGACTGTGTGACAGCAACCCAAACCTAAACTATGCTAGAAGAAGCACTGCTGTACCAGGCGGTGGGGTCGATTGCAGAACATGGTTACACTTGCCACCTTGTAGAGTAGGAAGTAGTGACTACATTTTCCTTAACTGAAGATTCCAGGACCAAGATCATCCGCTAGCTTACTGTGAGACCGGAACAAAGAACTACACTGTACACTGCATAAACATGCCCAGCAAGATTTAAAGCCAGATTGGGTTATAGAAGGGGTGAGGTTGGGTATTGTCAAGTTAACCTGCCTAATATAACTTCCAGTTTTTGGATAATCCTATTGGTCCACAGTTTTAATGGCCTGCATCTGTGTATGTTTTAGTGGAAAACACTTGATTGTGTCTGTTTAAGCCTTTATCAGTCCCCTTTGTCCCAACAATCTGTGACCTTCTCTGGCAAATCTTAAGGGCTTTGCATGGTTATAGACAAAAAGTGATTCCTCTGTGACTTCTGTTGTGCAAAGCAGCACCATCACAGGCGATGAACAAGAGGGAGCCTGTAATATCTTTATAAATATATAAATAAAGAAAGAAAGAAATAAAATAAAGGAATAAAAAGAATATTTTTACGCCCCATCTTACTCATAGCTCTAGAGAATCTCAAGAGAGAAACTGAAATGGATGTTATCTGCACTCGTATTTGGTGCATCTGACAGATGTTCCATTTCTGAATATCAAGTGGTTTTGTGGGTTACAAAGCACAATCAATAGAAAAATATTCAGTTTTGGTTTATCTTTGAATAGTGATGGCTAGTTTGTTTTGTTCTTAAAACAATGGCAATCTTGTTTTGTTTGTTTTTTTTTGTTTGTTTTTTTTTTTTTCATTTCTTGCTTCCAGTAGATAAATGTAAATAAGCTATCCTAGAAGCAGTATTATGGACAAGTCTGTACTGGCTGAACTTTGTATTAGACTGTCTGTTTTAAATAGATTCTAAACAACTATAACTCATCACTGTTTTGTGAGTTCAAGATAGAAACCCACTTAACCAAGTATCTGAAAGGATAATCATCGTGTTTCTTTGCTTGGACGAGGAGAGAACGAATGTGCCGCCAACGACAAATGTACCACATTCACGTTTGGACGTAGATTGTAGTCCACTGACGTTGGAAGACTGAAACTTCTCGGGTAATGGAGTCCAAGGCTTGTCAAAGTAGGGTCAAATAAATCATCCATATTTTTCTAAACATGCAACACGGCTCGGTGAGGTCTGTGTGTAATTTGTGTTTCTTGGTTGGTTGTTTTCGTACTCGCCTGGACCACGCCGATGACATTTCCTGAGCTCTGCAGGGGAGTCGTGAGAATTAAATATAGGTAGCCTTTTTAATCTCAGCGCGGGGGGGGGTCGGTCACCAGGCAGATAAACATATTAATTCACAAGCCATTAGACAAACAAGGTACTTGCATCAGATTCACACTGACTGCCTCAATATATAAGAAAATTAATAATAAAATCTAAATTAATAGAAATCTGTAAAAAGGGACGTTTCTTCATTTAAAACCACTTATCTGGATTTATTTACAGTTGCATAAAATAAAAACCTCAAGTAGATGTTAAGTTGAGATTGTGCAATTGAATAATAATGGCATATGACATAACTAAAATGAGTTATTTGGTTAGCAAATGTGAAAAATTCGCCATACAGTGACAAGAGTGTCTAGAAGTAAAACGGTGCTCGTAGTCTACGAGGAGCTAAGGTTATTAAAATTTAAAACGTTCCTGTAGTGGATAACCTTCATACTATTTTCATTTTACATAAATCTTTAACTCAAGGCTAGTTGGAGAGGGGTCAAGGCCATCTGGACCTGTACGAAACGAGAAGACTTTGAACCCAGGTAACATTTGCATTTGATGGTTAATTGTGCAGAAACCAATTGAAGCTTAACTTGGAAAATGGAGGTTGGAAGCCATGCGCTGCTGACAGGTCGTCTCATTGTAAACATGCATTGAGGACACGCAAATGTTCTCCAGTTGGAGTCTGAAGACATGTTGTCAGTACATGCAATATTTTGGAACTTTTTGCACCAACTGACTTTCTTTTTCAACTGTCGGAGAAAAACACTGAAGCCGGTTTGATGAGAGTAGAGTCCGCCTGGGACCAACTAATCTGAACTGATACAAACTGGAAAAAAAATGTAATTAAGATTTCGATAGCTTAGTTTGTTTTGTTTTGTTTTTTGTTTTTTTCTTGTTGGACGTTCAAAAACGCTCTAAACAGTTCAAATTACTTTATGCTAGACGCTCAAAACGCGCCTCCATATAGACTTTGAATGCAAACCAGACATGCCCGACGCACCATTGGGGAAAGTGGAGGTCCCTTGAAAATTGCGTTAGTGGAGCTGCTTAGCAAAGATAAATTTATGATGACTGACACACAAAGTGCCGTTGTGAATATGTGTTGTTGACAGTGAATTTCTATCCAACTTCTCCTTAATTTAAAGAAGAGGAAGCATCCCACATGGGAATTTTAGCAAATCTGGCAGCTGTCCGTTCTTTGTCATTAGATCCCACCTGTCATGTCTTGAAAGTAAAAATTGTTGAAATCTAACCTAAATTGTACAAAACCACAAAGTTCATTCGGCCATTTCGTGCCAAGTAAAGATTAAGCCAAAATGTAAAAGGCTAAAACATTATCATAGCTTGAAAACCATAATTTAGATATACAGTCCATCCATCTACTGTCTACATTCGCTTCTTCATGCAGGTTTGCTGGCGTCTACTTCCAGCAGCCATTGGGCAGGAGGCAGGTTAAAACCTGAAGATGTTGGTAGACCATCAAGAATAATTTCTGAAAACCAACAGTGCAAAAAATCTGACGACAAAACTCACACAAACTACGCCTACGACAGGTTTCCTCAGGGAATCAATCAATCAATCAATCAATCAAGTTTTATTTGTATAGCACGTTTCAGCAGCAAGGCATTTCAAAGTGCTTTACATCAGAAACACAAAAACACAAAGCCATGCAACATAGAATAAACAATACATTGTTACATATTACATTTCAAATACAATCCTAAACAGGTGCGTTTTGAGTTGAGCTTTAAAGGAAGTCAGGGTTTCCGCTGTTTCACAGTTTTCTGGGAGTTTGTTCCAAATTTTTGGTGCATAGATGCTGAAAGCTGCTTCTCCTCTTTTGGTTATGGTTCTGGGGATGCAGAGCAGAACCAGAACCAGAAGACCTGAGAGGTCTGGCAGGTTGATGGAACAGCAGCAGATCTTTAATGTATCGTGGCGCCAAACCGTTCAGTGATTTGTAAACTAACAACAGTATTTTAAAGTCTGTTCTTTGAGCTACAGGGAGCCAGTGGAGGGACTTTGAAACTGGTGTTATGTGCTCTAACTTCCAGGCTGGATTAGGAGCCTGAGCTGATACTTTAACATGAAAAAGGAAATACATTCTTGATATCCTTATTCTCTCTTAGGAACAGCAAAAAGAAGATCTGATGTATATCTATTTTTTAAAGAGTTCAGGTATGATAATGACTACAAAATGCAGAGTAGATCAGTTCACTCTTTCCTGTCGAACTGCTTTCCCGTAAAGGCCACTAGAGCTAAAAAAACAAAAAACTAAAAAAAAACCTTTAAAAATAAAAATTCACAGATTATTACAAAAGTTCGGCAACATAAAGCAAGACATCAGAAATGCAAATGAACCATTAGAACACCAAAGATCCAAAGGTCAGATGCTCTCCCCCTGTGGATACCACTGATTGCACAACTTGAAGAACAAATGACAAAGGTTTCATAAAGGACTGTTTACACAGCGTGGATTTCCATCATTTCACTCCTGATGTCTTTGTCTGCAAAATCTCGTCTCGTCTGTTTAGTTCCTCCCTCCAGCCATCCACGGCGTTTGATGTTTTTGAAATATTTGACGTTGTAAAAGCTGAACTCCATTCTGCAAAGTTCAGGAGTCATTTCTGACCACTTGCGAGCTCAGACACCGGGGCCTCCGCTCCGATTCGTCACAGTTGGATCAAGCTCTGGACTCACTGCTGGACAGTCAAGCTCTCCCGCCATCCTGGCCTCTACGAGCCTCGCTTCGTGCACTAGTGTACAGAAATGTGCAAGGAGTCACCCAGTGGAAGCTCCCAGATAGTCGAGCAAATGAAAAGTTGTCCAAAGTGTCAGGCTCTGCCGGACGAGTTAAAGATCTTGAAGTAGCAGCCTCGAGTTAGAATCAACTCCGCACAAAATGCGACGCTTCAATCAATATAACTGAGGGACGCGCCGCTGACTCAGCAACTACTGAGGTTCAGGCAGCAAGAGTGGGTTCCCGCTACAAACTCTGCAGAAAGCTTGAGCGTGAATTGCGCATTGATTTTAATTCGATTCGCTTCGTTTAGATGGCGGCAGTTCGCACCAGACGTCGTCTGGAGACGCTTTCGGTTCAGTCGTACGCGCGTCCAAACCTGTTCTAGTTATCAAACAGTGCAATAAGTTCGATTCGTTACTCAAGAGTCGTTTCGAAGCTTCTCTCCCAGGAAAGCCAGCAGATTGCGTTGAGTCATCGACTTGCAGCGTTCTTCGCTCCTCCTGGACTTTATGTCGTCTAACACTTCCCGGTTGAGTCGCTGTCGTTCTGAATCACTTCCACTTGGTCACAATACCTCAAACGGCTCGTTATGGAGCATTTAGAGACAAGCACGTTTGATGACTGGACCTTTAGCGACGGGAATGGTTGATCTTGTTCTACAGAGCAGAGTGAAACACCTGAACTAAACAATTTTGTAAGGTTCCTACAAGTTCGTCCACAGAGGTAAAGAAACGACTGCAGATCGTCACTTCACAGACCTTAACTTTAAGAACACATCCCATGCAGGCCAGCAGAGAAGACTGCTTTGCTCTGCGCCGATCGTTGTGCCTTTGCTGGGAAGGAAAACGTCTTTGCCTCTGTAGCAACTCGGAAAACACGCAAGAGGTTTTTGTCCTTCTGGAAGTGCTTCTGCTGAAGCGTGGTATTGTTTGCAGTCCAGGCTGTCAGCTTTAAGGAGTCGGGTGTGGAGGGTTGTGTAGTCGTGGGCCTGAGCCGTGACTCGGTCTGACGTCTGAATTTTAAAATATGGAGGATTCTGACGCAGGTCAGTGCAGTTTGGGGCCTTTTTTTTTTTTTTTTTTTTTTTTTTTTTACATTCATAGAAATCCATGGGTTTGAATTTGCATGACAAACAAAGACGGTTTCAACCCCCCCTTCCGCCGCCGTATCCAAACATACCAAGGAATAGAAAAGAAAGCCCAGTAATAAGTTTGGCTTTTTCAATTTACACTGATGTTTTGAGCCCATCAGCATTTAAATGAAAATACGCGACTGCAATCAAACCGAATAACATGAATACGAGAGAGCGGCCGAAAATGTCAGAGGATAGATGCGACGCTGCAACTCAGACGGAGGACATCGACCAGGAAAATAACGACTTGCTTCCCAAACGACTTAAAACGCGCAAACGTCGTCTCGTCGCCTGTCGGCGCTGCTCGTGCGGGCGAACGTGGGACGTGTCGCTGTTCTCCGCCCGGCTTTTCTGCGGCCGGACAGCGGTAATCCGGACATTTTTGTTGTGAGAGAGAAAAGAGTCAGCTTACTCTTAACAGGAAGTAGAGCAGTTGTTTACATTCGTACAAATATAAGATGTTTGGCACGTCTATGTGGAAAAGCCTCAATGATTCTCTTTTCGTAGAGAAGCGCTCTTACAGAGGCGAGCAGTTCCTCTTGAGTGCTCATTTAAAAAATAAAAATAAAAAATATTAATGGAAGAACATTGTGTGTGTTTTTTTTAGCCAAGTTACACAGAATTGAAAAGTTTTTTTTTTTGTCTTTAAACGATGGACCCTCTCTTTGGATGCGCAGGACGAAACGCAGAACCAGGTCGAAGATTTAAACTGAAGAGCCAGATCAGAGACACTGAGCGACATAGTGAGCAGAATAATCCCGAAACACAAATGACTGCCAGCACGGAAATAGTCCGGTCAACAAATCCACGAAGGATTTGGCGTTTCTGACAGGCGAGGGGGGGGGGGGGGGGACATGTCAAACATCTTCCCACAGGTGGAGAAAGACGGGGGAAAATGCTTTCACAGTGATCCTCCACAAACTCAAACAATCTATCAGGAGCCATTAAATTCATTCCGTCGTAATGAGTGGTAAGCAGATATCTCAAGGAAAAGTGGACAAAAAAAAAAAAAAAGAGAGAGACAATTTTAATTACATAAGGATCTTAAAGATGAAATGTCTAAACATGAGCTAAATGAGAGCAACCTGACATAATTACTGCCACTGTGAGAGCGGCGCGCTTCTGAAACGCAGGCAGAAGCTGCTCGGTGTGCGCCCCGCGCCCAGCGAGCAGGACCTAACCCCCAGTTATTCGGGATAATCCACAGATTGTAGGCAGCGAGCAGACATTTGTTTTATGACAGATGCCAGAGTCAGATAAACATTTAATTAGCAACTCGTCAGCTGTGTCAAAGCTAATTACTCCGTCCTCCAGCCAGAGCCAAAACCCGAGTCGCTCTTCTCACAGCCGTCCATGCTGGATGCTGCGGGGATATGAGGGGGATTGGAGGTGGGGGGGGGGGGGGGGGGGGCGCGGGAGGCAGCGGGGGGGGGGACGGTGGGGATGATGGTGGGTGGAGGTGGGTAATGTAAGGTGAGGAACCGGCCCAAAACGCTCCCGCGGCCTGAGCGAGCCGCGGAGAACGAGTCGGGCACAATTACGGGCTGAGACACCACCGTGCAATTTTGTCAGCACATCTGTTGTGAAAATTAATGCCAGCAGCACTTTGGTTGTCACGGCAGCAGAAGCTCTCTCCGTCAGGAGTGCGATGGGGGATTTTAGGGACGGGTGGCGCAAAACACTGTCTGGTTGTCAAGTCGTCGCTGGAAGGTGTGGGGCAAAAGCGGTAACAAAGACCAGCCGCGCGGCGCCTCTGCCGGTACACGGGTAATGGGTGACAGAACCACAAGGAAAAAAAAAAAAAATAAATAAATAAATAAATCACTTTTTCAGGGGCCGGGGCTTTGAGAGGTAACGTTGTTCTGCATCACACCAATTATGCACATGTGCTGCTGATGGAAGTTATTATTAACCATCGTTGACCCTCCGGGGGCCCCCCTTCATTTTGTGCTCCATCTGCGTTCCTTGGACAGTAAACAGTGATCTTTCAAGGGCCGCCATGGAAATGCTATGTGTGGCCATGCTTTTGCAGCATTTTCTATGACTGTCATTTGTACCTGCCACACCAAAGAATATTCATGAAATTTGTACAGCGACAAAAGACGCACGCTTAAGCATGAAAGAATATCTAAACCAGATTAAATTATATTTATGATTTAACTGTGCAAACGTTGGACAAATTGGAGGTTTCCACTAAGTTCCCGCGGCACTGCGGGATTTGGGATAAGCTGAAGATGCTTGTTGAAAACAATTATTTCCTAACACACGACTTTTGCCTATCAAATGCTATGAACTTAAAGGTCGGATTATCTGAAAGTGAGCGCGTCATGGCTCTGCACGCTTCCGATGGGTAATGTGACGACGTTCGAGTCAAAGGCACGGCGCTTTCTCGCGTGACGCAGAGGAGAAACCAAAAGGAAGCCGCGCGTGTGCAGGTAGACATCGCGGGAAACGTCCAATTCTTGCGCCGTTACTTGGAGAAAACGGGTTCTATGTCTGTGCGAGTTCAGCATATGTTTGCTGAATAATCCCCAGAGCAAAAGGGAAAGCCCCTTTCGAGGTTGGCAGGAGAGCGACGAGGTCAAAAATCCAAAGCGTTTGTCCGGAGTGGCCGTCGTTACAATCGGGGTACGAAAGGAGAAAACCAGCTTCCGCAGAAACCTGTTAAGTTTGACAGCAAGTGAAAAGGGCTGAGCGGGTGAGTGGAGGGAGCAGTCTATCCTTCAAATGGCCACCGCTGGGACAGTTACTGCTGCAATCGCAAGGCACATTTAAAGGTCTCCAAGTGAGTTTGAAAATGTCGCGTATTTACTTTATGGTGAATGGCACATATCCAGAGAGTAAAGCTGCGTTTCGAGTCATCGCCATGGTCATTGTTACTGCTGAGCCTTGCCGGCCCGTTGTCACATTTTGTCCAAAGTTGGAGCTCTGCTTGCTTGGACGTCATGCACGCTGTGAAATCTCTATATACCTTCCGCATTGGCCGTGCCGGACTGACCTGTAGCCTAGCAACTGCTTGATATCTTATATCTCGCGCAAAGCGGGCCATTAAAGAAAAGCCACTTTTTCATTCCGAGCATGAACACTTTGGTAGCTCCGTCCCCTCTCCCTCCCCTCCCCCCCCCCGTTTCACTCCACCGGCCTCCGCCCGGCAACGCACAAAACGATCCTCCAGCGGAGAACATGAATCATCGCCGTTTGTGAACCTTTGCAGAAAGGGGATTCATACGGTTAAACTTCTAAACAGCCCATAATTAGTGGCTTTTTGCAGCTCTTACGAGTCTGGCCTTTGCATCTCTCACAGGATGGAAGCGTGTCTGCTGGAGGACCTCCTGGTCAAAATATGCTTGCTAATGGTGACGGGAAAAAGGTGTTTGCCCCTTCACGGATTTCTGGGGGATGGAGGGGGGGGGGGGGGAGAGGGGTTTAAAAAAGATTTTGTATCCATCTCAACCACAGTGGGAAGCACCGTTTCTCGTCTCAGCGCCGCTGTTTCTGCGAGCAATTTAAGTAAACTTATCAGGCGACATCAAGAACAGAGTTGAGGGTCTCTGCCTTTTTTAGCAGGTGAAGTAATAACTGCCTGACGAAGGGTTAGAGGTAGGCGCCCAAAGGTCAAAGAGGTCTCAAGGTTGTCAGCTACATCCTGATCGACGGTAGGGAACTTCCAAATCGTTAAAAAAAAAAAAAAAAAGTTATCAAAATCGGTTACAGAAGGCGTACATTCTGAGCTGCATGACGGCCTATTAAAATCCTTGAAGGCCACACTCATTTCCGCTGGGTTCGTCGTGACGCTCTGGGTAGTTTGGATCCGGCGCTCGTCGAATTTGGCGAGCCCGGAGTTTACACCTCGTCCTCGTCTCCACGTTCGTAAAAAGCGGGCACCAGATTGACGCAGCGGCTCAGGAGGCGCGTCGTGTCGCCGGCGCGTCGAGCTCGCAAAGAGAACTTTTTAAAACCACCGTGATCTCGGGGTGATTTGAAAACATCTCGCCTGCAGTCGTTGCAGGGTCTATTTCCAGAGCGGCAACCCGAAGCCGTCGTTCGGAAGACGCACAGAAATCGTGTCGCCCTGCATCGCTGCTCTTCCTCCTCCTCCTCCTCCTCAAACGTGTCTCTGAGCACATTGTTAAGACTCTCCAGTAACCAGATAAGGGAAGACGCCGGGGAACCTGGGCTCAGGCACTGGGAGAACAAGAAAGACAGGGAAGCAGATGGAGGGGAGTTTTAAGCCTGGGACGTACTGCAGCATGTGTGCATGTCTCTGCTCTACATGAGGATATATCTTTGAGGCTCCGTACTTTCTGCTTTGGAGAGTTTGCTTTATCTTGAACAGGAGGGAGAGAGGACAAAGAGAGACCTGGAAGGAGGAGGAGAGTAGAGAAGAGAGTCGGTCTAAAGACTTAGAGGAGGAAGAAGTGGGAAGGAGGGAACTGGGAACACGAGATAGGGAGGAAGAAAGCACACTGGCACTAACGTTGGATATAGCACATGAAAATAAAAGCACAAGTACAATCTGGAACGGCACGATAAAGGATCTTTATTTTCAAACTTCTTGAAAGCGAGAGCAATAATTGTGAATCACATGTGCGAGAATTAAGAGATCAAAAGAGCCGATTGCAGAAAATAACTCTTGTGCTTCGAAATGAAAATCCATTCCACACATGGTTTTATGGCATTCCCAAAATTACTCTTGGCTCAATAAAGCATCAGTCGCTCATTGACGTGTACGCGACTTGGTTATTGGAGCTTTTGTTTTTCATTTTCCTCTATCAGAACCTCTTCCTTTTCCACTTGAGCCACATTGGGTTCGTGGCAAAAATTATTTTAAATGGTCTCTTTTTTTTTTTTTTTTAACATCTGGAACTTTAACAGAATGGCTTTATGGAGAAATGTTGTGTGTTTTTTATAAAAGCATAACCTTGACTAGAAAGTGTAATTAATATTCAGATTAGCTGCTCGTTTCCAGTCGCACAGCGTAGATTTTCTTTGAGGCGTGTCAGGTCACATTTTGACACTTGGCTCAAATCTTGTCGCGAGGAGCAGAAGGAATAAAAAACTGCAGAATTAAAACTAGAAAAAGGGGCTGAATTTGCGCAGCTTAGATGAACAAAACAGTGTGTGGCAGACAGTGAATTACACTAAAGAAGAGAGAGCAGAATCAGAGCCCACTGGATACTTCATCGATCAAGATGGCGGCACATGGCAACAACCACCTTCAGCCCAGTTTGTTGAAAACAATGTCTTCTAGCTGGTGAAAGTCAAGGCTCCGTTTCCAGGAAGACTTTGGTTTGTTGACATGAAAACTGGATTATCTTCAAAGATGAGTTTCATTCCAGCCCGATTTCCAGTTTTCTTTGAGGCCTGACATGCAGTTTCCAATTGAGCTTTTTTACTTCTAGATAATTTAGTACATAAAAGACAACAGAAACGTCCCTGAAGTTCTTTGATTGACGTCGTTTCAAATCGAACAGAAAATGAACTAAAATATGGGATAATGCCTCAAAGTAGTCCATTGACAGACAATGCAGAGATTTATATGTTATTACGCAGCGAATATTTAAAACATTCAGTGTTCGCCTCTCTGATGTCAATCAACAGAATATTTTCTAGACCCGGTAATATTGATTCCTGACTGATCGATATCAGAAATGGAATAGAAAACCCTCCTATCACTTTAATCCGCTGCTCTTTTTACTGCGACGAAATAAAAAGCTTTCTTCCAACTGAATAATTTCTACTTTCTGGCTGCAAACTATTTGGTTTGGAAACGATTTCAGTTGTCCACCCCCCCCCCCCCCAAAAAAAGCAGCTAGGTCTGCAGAAGCAACGCCACACCAGCCAGAGTCCACTTGGAGGGCTTTTCTTTGGTCTTTAGGTTAAAGGTCCACACATACGTGGGTCCCCTCTGACGGGTTTTATAGACGGGACACCGGTAGACGTTTCTGCTTTCCTGTTTGTCCACTGGAACGGCCCTGATGAAGATGACCGGCATGGCCGGGGCGAGCTCTTTGAGACGCGCGTCGACGATCGAGCCAGTCTGAAACAGAGAAGGGAGGGAAAAACGACGACAATTTGGAGATTACCCTCACTGGATTTTATATCAGGGTATCAAAGCAAAATGGGAATGAATACATATGCCTGTCGCATGTTGAGGTCTTTATCGGTGCATAAAAGGTTTTGAAAGCCCTGCGTCATTTTTCCTTCAAATTCAAAACCGTGCACGACCTTGTTTTGGCCAGTCACAGGAAACCCTGACAATAAACACACTGACGTCTTCAGCTGTAGCTCCACAAAAAAAAAACAAAAAAAACAAAAAAAAAAACAGGGTGCGAATGCTTCCACTAATAGCGATTAACCCGAGCGATTTGTGACTTTGCGTTTCAGAAGGCGGCGTCGCTGCAGCCCTGGAAAAAGCTGCGAGAGTTCGATTCAAAGTCGGCCGCAGCATCCTCACCGAACACAGCGAGTCTGAGTGGCCCGACTCATTAATTAATCCTTCCACTCTTAGCGCCTGACAAACACAAGTTTCTCCATGAATGCGCAGCGACTTTTAGGAAGGAATATAAATCCCGATGACTTTGGCTAAAGCCGGGAGGACAAAGCTTTAATTGCTTCTGCAGCTGCTCTCAAACTTTAAAGATGCGTTAAACACTGTAACCCCAAACTTTGTTTGGGCTCCTTGTGACGCACCGTAAAATTATTTGACGACAATTGCATTGTCGGGTCTCCCAACGTACGGATGGAGCAAAGATTTTACTACGAAGCTGAAGTGCTCGGGTACCAATAAAAGCGCTCCGTCTACATAAATACATATTGCTCCGCAGTGTGATTCTTTCTGCGCGAGGTGCAGCATTCGGCCCGTCTCCGACGCGTGACCACCCGACGAACGAGACGCTGCCGGCTCGTTAATATAGATGAGCGGGTTTATCGCGAATCTTTGGCTTTTATTGCTTCACAGCACTGCGTCCAGATGGAGGCTCTGCTCGCTCTCTTCGCCAGTGGCGCAGAGCCGGCCTCCGGGGGGGCCGAGAGGCGGAGACGAGTGGAGGAGGCCGGAGCGCGAGCCTGGCCCGTCTCTCCGCCTGTCTGTTTGAGCGCGCCTCCAACTTTAATGAAGAAGAAGAACAAGAAGAAGAAGAAGAAGAAGAGGAAGAAGAAAAAAAGAAAAAGAAGCACTCCTCTAAAGTGTGATCTAAGCGTTCGAGTGCACACTCTGCACATTCCCTAATTAAGAAGTCTACGGGGATGCTCCTTGAAAGCTTGGTGCATATACAGCGGTTGAGTGTATGTAGATAGATGGAGTCCCGGGAAGCTGAGTAATGCACTGCACTCCAACCAGCTGAACACAAGCAGGACTTAAAGCAGAACCCGGAGCCGCAAAGGGAGCGCTGAGACTCTCCTCGGGGTTCATCCCAAAGTTAATTTACTTGACTCTGTTTAAAGGTGCATTTTGAAGTTAACTCGCCTTGTGCTCCCATGTCTGTGCTGCGTCATCACAAAGTGCAGTGCGGATACTGCAATACAACTTACGCCTTTTACAGTCGTTGTAAAACGGAAAGTGGGCCCTATTTCAGTCCTAGAGGTTCATAAATCAGAACTTAGTAGCTCGGATCTGGGTTTGTTTTTTGGTTTTTTTTGACCGGGTTTACCAAGTAAACGTCAGGTTCAACTTACCCTCGAGTGCACAGAAGTACACCACTGATTCCTTTTTGTCTTGTTTTCTTAAAGAAGAGCCAACAAAAGAGCAAAAACCTCATCATCAATCATTTTTGGGAATACTTGTCTGTTCGACTTCATCAGACTCATCATCACGAGGGAGTTCTGCTAAGCTTCTCCTAAGATTGAGGTCTTGATACGTCCGCAACGCACTCGATTATTTTCTTTCGCCACCACTCTGTCGTTTATGTGCGGCTGCGTTTTGGAACCTTTCCGCTGTCGACGGCTCAGTCTGGGCCCAACTTGAGCTGTCAAACAAATCGGAGCCAAGAGCATCTCCCACCTGCGAGTCCCACCGCGCTCCTTCCAGGAACAGTCCGTGGACGTGCGCGCCTTCACGAGGAGGGGAGCTGAAGTCCTCCCGGCTCTTCTTTGTGACGTCGCACTGCAGGCACATGCTGTCGAGAGGCCACTCGTTCCTGTCAGGAACGCGACAAAAAAAAAACAAAAAAAAAAACAGTGATTCTGGTGAAGCTGGAGGCCCGTTGACGTAATATCCCGACCGTCTCTACCTCCTGGCCATGGCCTGCATGATGGCTGTGAGGAAAGACTGGGGGTTAAAGAAGCCAGCCAGCCACACCGCAGGGGGTAAGGTGAAGTCTGCTGACCAGGCTTCGAGCTCCTTGATCCTGGCCAGGAGGTCGTTGAACCACAGAGCCAAGCCGGACATGGACGGATACGCTCGTCTGGTCCAGCGGTCTGGCACGGCGTCCAGGAAGATGGCGTTCTGCAGATCCTCCATTTCGCTGGTCACGGTCAGCTCTCCCTGGTCGGTGAACAGCACGAGACAGATGAGCTGAAATCTTTCACCTCTGTTTTGAAAAAGACAGAAAACACCTCTAGAAGGACACGTCAACGAGGTACTAGTTGGTTCTCGTCAAACCCAGAACAATGAAGCTCAAGGTCCAACAGTCTTCCCCGGTATTTTTGAGGCATTGGCGTTTTGTTGCCTCAACGTCAAGACGTGCCAAATGTAGGATTTAAATGTAGCCGAACTACATTTGAATAAAAAAAAAGGAACTTCTGAAGGTGTTCTTTGTGCTGAGCCACACAGTTGTGTACAAATCACCAAAAATATTTGTACACTGCCTTCACCACATGAAATGCAACTAGACAGTAGAGGAAAACTCTCCCCTAATGCAAAGACTCGGAAAAGTTGACCTTTAGTCCGCAGGTTTATTGAACCCGAAACACACAAAAGAGGACACATAACGCTTTCAATAAACACATTCGTATAAGTTCAGTGCGACGAAATTAATTACTGTCCCAAATGAATTAGCGGAGTAGTGCAAACTCACAAGAAACATTCAAAAATATTTGACATCAACCTCAACGAAACCGGAAATTATGTAAAAAAAAAAAAAAATAATGACGGACAATAACATATTCAACATAACCTACCTAATGCTTCATTGGGGCAAAGATGAAGCATTAGGACTGACTGAAATCTAACTCTCAGTTTGGCTTCCTGGCTCTTAAAGGGACACATAGAAAACACCCAACACAGCTTGGCGTTTCTGAACCGAGTCTTGATTTGTGCTCTTATTTCACAGAGCTTTGTGTTGAAGGACATCAATTACTCATACATGGAAGTAGGAATTGGACTTCGTAGTTGAGTTTAGACTATTGTTGCGCAATCACACAACGGGAAAATCTGGACATTCGGTGGAAGAAACTGCAATAGTTGGACTCATTCATCGGGGGGAGGAAAGAAAAAAAAAAAACTATTTACAGGGAGAAGAACACTGAGAGGCCTTGTGCAGAGAAAATAACCTGGTGCTCAGCGCGAATGAAACAAATCAGGTGTTCATCGACTTCAGAAGGTCGTGACCTGAGCACAGATTCCTGCAGATGAGAAAGTGGATGGCATGAAGCTAGCGTTTGGAACGGGTCACTGAAGAGGAGCGAACAGAGAGGAGCTGGGAAGGTCGTTGAGATGTTCCCACAGGATCTCCTGGTTCTGTTTCAGGGCGACTGCAGGGAATCTGGACATTTTCAGGGATTCTTCAAAACGGCTGGGAAGAATATGCACTTCACCTTAATTCACTTTTTTTTTTTTTTTACTGCGCTCTTTTGACCTGCGTTTGCAATCACCCGCTTCACGATTTTTCACGGATCTCAAAGAAACTGTCTCATTCGAAATCCATAAAAGCAAACCAGTTAACTCTGGTTGTTTACCAACTGCTTAAGTTGGTAAACAACTTATTCTGCAAGTGGCAGAAAGTTGCACTCGCGGTTTGATGCGGTGGGAAAAGACGAGTGTTTCCACTGCAGTCCGTCACGCGCCGTGGCGCTGCTGTCTGTCATTCTCGTTCGCGTCCAGGCTGGTTGTCGTCACGCGAAGAGTCTCGTGTGTAAACTCGCTCTTTGCGCCGCCTGCTATCGAGAAAAAGCCACAAACCTCTTCAAGAAGTGATTGACAGAGATCTTGTTCTCGCCTACAGGAAGCAACCAGGAGTTCCCTACCTGACTTCCCGTCAGCTCCTAATTGGAAACAAGCCTCAAAAGAGTCGGACATAAAAGACACGGGATGAACGGCACAAGGTCGCCGGAAAACGCGCCGGCGGCAAGATGAAATGCGTGAGACTGACGCGCAGCCGATGTGGGTGGTTTTCGTCGCATCACTAATTTATCTCCCGTGATCCTCCCGCCAGAAGTCCTGACCGGCTGTTAGCTTCCGATTGAAACAATATGTAACTGAGAAAGAGCATCGAGGCTAACACCCTGATAGCTCCTACTTATTCCACCGTGCAGGCAAAACATGATTCCATTTTCTGCTACAATAGTCGGCACCACTTTTAAATCACTGAAGCAGTTTATTGAAGCTTGTAGAGCCGGGAGATCGAAGACTCATAACTCCTGAGAAACACGTTGACACATCCCCCCCACCTCCAACACCGCCCGCCCCACCGCCCGCCTTGATTTTTCTGTTCGGTGTTAACAGATGAGTCAGCCATGTATGACACACTGACGCAGACGTCTCCTTGGTTTTATTCATCCACATATCCCAAACTGTGGCTCGTAGTGGTTTCCGTTCGGGCCACGACTGCGCACTTACATTTATGTTTCTATCAATCGTCCGCATTTGTGGGTGCGCCACTGATAGCTGCAGCAGATCCTCCACCTGAGCCGCTGATCTCTGCAGCTCCTCCAAAGTTAATGTTGGTCCTTTGGCTCCTTCTTAGGCCTGTACGCCACAGAAACTCCCTTTTTTTTTTTTTTTTTTTTCTCTCACTGGCTAAAAAAAAGTGCCAAGTCTGTTTTATTGTGTCAAAGATTTTGCTTGTTCACTTGAAATGTTTTAGAAGAAACAATTCTGCGTTTCCCTCCATCTCTTTCAGTTATTTGCACGCTCGTTTATACATTAACACCTCCCCTTCTCTGCTCAGATAAAACCATTCTGACCTTTAGTCCGAGGTTCAGGGCGCGGAGAGAGAGTCTGATCTCGTTGGTGAGGACGTTCATTCGCTCACACTCCTGCAGCGCCACCACTTGGTACGGGGTCCTGTCCTCGGCCTTCCCCAGCAGCTCCGCCATGTCAAACTGTTCTGGCAGCCTCTCCAAAATGTCTTCCAGGACCGAGCGCACCTGATAAGGAGGGAGAGAAAAGATAACAAAAGGGAGATGAATGTCTCTTTAAGAATTTCACGAAAAAAAAAAGAGAGAGAGAGAGAGATGGACTGTCTGAGTCTGATAAACTCCCACTTGCCAACGCAGGCAGGCTGAAAGTTAGTTTCAGACAGACAATACTATAAATATTCATGTGGATATATTCTGCAGTGCCATCTTTTTTTTTTTCTTTTTTTTTTTCCAACAAATTTCAATTTCTACAGTTTAATCTCTCCGCAAAAAAAAAAAAAAAAAAAAAAAAAATCGATGCTCGCGTCATTTTTGTGGGTAAGTGAGGGAGAGATAATGTCTTCGTCAACAGTTTCTGAGAACAAGCAGCGGGAGCGATCAATCGGCGGATTAGGTGCTGAACAAAGGATATGAGGTCATCATATTTATTGGAATTTTCCGTCGGAGCAGCTGATTTTGGGCCTGGCGGCCGGGCGAGTCCCCTGAATACAGAGCGGGGCTCATTGGTACTCTCCGCACGGCTGTTTGTTAAGACAGGAGTTCTTCGTCTTCTCGGCGAGAAAGGTCACATCATAACACATCGACGGATGGATACACACCAGGGCTCCACAGAACATTTAGCGGTAAAATGTTTGATCCCACAGGGCCATGTGACGAAGCAAGCCAATAACTCAGCCAGTCCAGTACATCAGTGTTGGGATTTATATTTAAAAAAAAAATAAAATAAAAGACAGTACGGTTACAAAACAAAAATCGCTTTCATAAATGATACAAGAGTACTGCGAGTTTGCTTTTTCACTATATATACTCTGTAAAAAAAAAAAAAAAAAAAAAAAAAAAGGAAGAAAAATCAAATAAAAACACAAAGTAAGACTTCCGTCTCAAAAATGGATTAGAGGGGAAAAAAATAAGCCCAACACAAACAAAGAATTACTGGTAGAGGTACAGAAATACAAAAACAAAACACCGCAAAGTTGCAAATACAGCCACAAAACAAAATCTTTATGGAAGGGCAACGGAAAGTGGCAAATAAACTGACATAAGAAGATAAACGACCCAAGAGTCATTTTTGCACATTCTGAACCCGCGACGGAAAAGGTCAAACAGTCTTTATTGAGAATAGTGATTAAAATGATGTGCGAGCAGGAACAGGGCCTGCTTCTCGGGGCCAACACTCGGGTCAGATTCTGCAAAAGACACGGGATGATGAGTGATGGACGAGGCAATTAGGAAGAGCAGCTCAAACAGAAAGGAAAGGCTCCCCGGACTTTGCTTGACTGAAGTTGACATGAAGTTTCAGGGGAAAATAGACGGGAAAACGTATGTTTACCGCGGGTATTGTTTAATGGATCCCTTCACAATCAGGTTAGCCAGTGCTGTGATTTATGGACTGGTGTAACATGGTCCATTTTCCTGATGCTGGTCGACGCAGCAGCATTTTTAAAGCACTGATCATCTAACTTACTCAAAAACACAAGCATCATTTTTTTTTTTTTTTTTTTTTTTTTTTTTAGCTGTTTGGATTGTATGGTTTCCTTGAGTTTCGCAATAAAATTTAATTAGGCTGACTCAGTATTAGAGTTAATGTGGCTTTGAAAATTTAGATGAGTCCATATGGAGCTTTCCGGCATAATCTGCACAAAGTTAGCGAGTATGCTGATTCACACGCTTACTTTGAAGGCGTACAGTAGAAAAATAATATGGGCCGCATATGAACAGCTTTAGTGTTTAAGAGCTCATTAGGCGACAAGGAGTCATATATTTTGCATTTAGGAGCTTCCGCTGAAGCAGAGGTAAACTAAAACAGCCAATTTGAACCAATTTTAC
Organism: Poeciliopsis turrubarensis; assembly: GCA_010277015.1. Lineage (NCBI taxonomy): Eukaryota > Metazoa > Chordata > Actinopteri > Cyprinodontiformes > Poeciliidae > Poeciliopsis > Poeciliopsis turrubarensis. Next base: position 781,473 of record VMRN01000054.1, read on the forward strand.
TGAAGTCCTGCATTAGATGAAGTTATTATTGTGGTCCATAGTGTACACTAACAACAACAACAACAAAATCTGCTTTTGTCAATTATGCCTTGCGAGAACAGAGCAAGTGTGCAGGAATTAAAAGCGGTGAGATTTTTTTTGCTGTAATGCTTATGTAAGCAGCAGAGCGGCGTCCATCTGGTGGAAATCCTGTCCTAATAGCATCACCTAAGCTTACTGCTCCCGAGGGACGTCACCGACAGATTGGATTCCAGCGACACTTTAAGAGCCCGCGTTCGGGAAAGCGTTATGGCAGAGCGGATTCATTTGACCTTTGTCCTTTATTAGTTTTATATTCAAGTCTGGCCCGTAATTATGGTGACGCAGAGCGAGCGAGTGACGGCTGACGATACAGTCGCCGTGACAGTATCGCTCTGACGTTCCTGAAATTCTCCAGGTGAAGGCCGGTTAACTTCTTGTAAGTTGTAGCTCATGACCAACGACAGCCGGCTGCTCCACGATGCGTCGTGAAAATTAGTTGTTTGAATTCGCCGGTTGGATAAACTCGCGTATGACGCATTCCACAGCTTCAAAGAACACGGCGGAGATCCAAGAAAGAGAACTAGAGACGTTCGGCTCCTCGATTTGTCGACGCTTCGACGACGATTCAGTGACATCAAAATTGTTGCCCTTACTGAACTTGGCTCAACTTGATGTGTGGATGACTGAACGTAGAGTCAAGCGCGTTAAAGTCCTCTAGCCTTGATAAAGACAAGTACTGGCTACAGTGGAGTGAGCATTAAGGTTAACGTCCAACAAAATGTAAATACAAGGCAAATATGCAATACTTTGTTGACTGTATAAGCAGAATAACGCAACTGACAACGAAGCAAAGACAGACGTAACTTGTGTTTATGAGAGAGAAGGAAATTCACTCAATTATGTAGCCAGGAAGCAATCTGAATCTGCATCCAACTGATCATTTATGTTGGAAATCAAAGACAAATTATCCTGCAAAAACGTCCTGCGTTAACTACTCTAATGAAGGGGTATGACTTTTTGTTCCGAGTAGTACAGATCCTCGACTCTAAAACAAGAGCTTCTCCAACAGGAAAGCTCAGGTTCTGTTTGAATTTGGAGGATTCAAGTCGTCAGAAAGGCGACAGAACAGAGCCACGGAGTTCTGGTCGTACAAATTGGATTTACTTTTTTCTCAGTTCGTTATTCCATAGTTTCTTTTTCCGCGATACTTGATTTGAAAAAGAAAAAAAAAACAAAAAAACAATGTTTGTTCATGACGTTCAGCTGTCTAAGCCGAATCAAAAAGCAAAATAACTAACCGAACATCCGCAAAACTGAACGTGAGACGGACTTTTAGGAAAACCGTGATATGTTGTTTGAGAAGAAATTCATCATCCGCTGGTGAGAAAATCCTCAAAAACACCAGAGGAACCGTCACATTATTTTACAGCTCACAGCAGCAGATGTAATGACTTCAACAAAGTGAACGGTCAGGCAACCCAGAGCCTTCTTTGTTATTATTAACAAAGTGACGGTCTCTTTACGGAGCCCCTATGCAAGTCCACGGCCTCTGTGACAGAATATTTATTTCAACTTTTACACTCAAATAAGCTTCATTTCAGGGGTGGATTCAAGCAGAAAACGCACCAGAAAATGTCATCACTGTACAATTCTCCCTTTGAGCTTTCCGAGGCCCCAAACAGTTGGTTTGAAAATTAGTTTCAATTCATTGTGCAGGAAGCATAGAAAATGTCACCTTCTGTCATCATCTGTTTCAGATTCGGTGCTCCGGGGGGGTTTTGCACGACGGTTAGCCTCGCGCCAGGCAAACAGCTGACAGACTGCTGGAGGTTATCATCTTTAAATAAGGGCCACCCTCACATGCAAGTCTCTCCTTTTGTCCTGGATGCTCGGATTTTATTCGGCGCCGAGCGGGGCCAATGAGACGCGCTGAACAGGAGACGGAATTTGCTGTGTAAAAATTTTGTAATTGCGCCTGTCGGCATTTACGCGGACTGTCTCAAAAAGTGTCAAAAAAAAAAAAAAAGGAAGGACGGGCGGGAAGATGTTTCGCAAGCTTGATAAGGATAATAATCCAAATGCATTTCAAAACCGACCTAAACCTGTCGCTGAAAGTCGTGCATATAAAGACAGAAACAACATTCTGGCGTGTCAGCCAGAAGATTTGCTGGAAAACAAGCCAGCAAATATTCCATCGTCGACTGCGCAGCGAACTTCCCAGTGCAATCGTGAGTCCATTTTTCTCCCGTTTCTGCATGAGATTGAGTTTCAAGGACTTCACCTTCTCCTCTCTCGTCCGTCCTCCTCCCTCGCCAGCCCCTCCGCCTCTGGGCTGCATCTCCAGCACGGTGCGGAAAAGCTTCTCCGACGTCTGCGTGAGGACGCCGATCTCTGCGTTGGGATGAAGGCCGTACAGGTGAGGGGACTCTGCAGGCAGCGTGTCGTCGATGTACTGAGGAAGGAGAGATGATGAACAGAAATGAGATGGAGCAGATGGTCCCGTTCTCATTTGGTTTTTTTTGTTTTTTGTTTTTTTTTTAATGTCAGTCAAGTGTTTCGGATCATGAAATGTTAATCTCGGACAAAGAACCTTAAGTAACGCAAAAGAAACAGTTGCCTAATTTGGGGGAAAGACACCATTAGCCTCACTCTGCTGGTAGGTGAAAAAAATATGATCTTGCTCATGTTGCGTCATGAATCATAAGTTTGTGACGTAAAGTCATATTCCCGACCCAAACTCTGACATTGTCATTGTCCGATCTGTAAAATTAAGAAACGTAATGAATGTGCTAGTCTGATGGCATCTGTTTGAAAAATCTAAAATAAGAGAAAAAAAAAACATCTTTAAAACATCTTTCAGCAAACAGGGTGATGTTAACGCAACTCTATTCTATTCCATTTATATCTAACCAATTTTCAAAACACGTTAGGGTGATCCATTGATAATAGACCGAGGGAGAATATGTGGCTCTCAGTGACTCAATCACTCTTTATTCAGCCAGCAGGACAATAATCCAAAAGCTCACCAACAGCTTGACCTCTGCGTGGCAAAAAAAGAAAAAAGAACAAAATTGGAGTTCTGAGGTGGTCTATTCAAAGCCCGGATTCAAGGTTTGATGGAGGCACAGTGGCGTGATCTTAAGGGACAGCGCGTATGCCCAAAAACTCTCCAATGTAGCTGCGTTAAAACATTGCTGCAAAAGAAGAGCGGGCCAAGACTCTTTCAGAGCCGATGACAATAAAAGCTAAATCAGAGGCAATCTATAAGGGCTTCCGCTTTTATAGAAATGGATACTTTTTCTTCTGTCCCTCCTTCACAGGTCCGCACATCAGCGAACAGCACAGCAAGACAACTTATTCAATAATGCGATAGGCGGCTTTTTAAATCTCATGTCTGGCTTTTCTTCAGAGGGACTGCTGACGAAGGAAGGGGAGAATCACAGATTTGAAGGAAGGGGTGGCGTTCAAACGACCAAACTGATAACAGCAGATGACGACGCAAAGAAGACGGAAATGCTGCATCTTGCATCTGCTGCTCCGTAATGAAAACACGTGCTTCTGCACTGAGTGCAAAATAAAAGTCAAATAGAAATAAAAAAAATAATAATAATAATAAAAAAGTGCTGATCTGGTGAGTTGCATTGAGGGGGGAAAAAAAAAAAAAAAAAAAGAAAAAAGTTCCTCTGATGTCAGGATGAAAGTTTTAGAAACAACCTGGCTTTTAGTACAGGATCTCTTTGTAGTCGTTGCTTTGATCTCTTTAATCCTTCCCGTCGAACTTTTACTGATAGCATGCGTTTAATGTTGAAGGAACAAAAAAAAAAAAAAAAAAAAAAAAATGTTCCGGACGGATGCGTGCGAAATTCCACCCGGGTGGTCGTGGTGGAAGCGACGGCCTTCTACACCCCGGAGGGCATTTTAAAAAGCCTCTGACTCTCTGGTCAAACTCCCTCCTGGCTCAGCCCGGCTGTGTTGTGACAGCCAAGAGTAAAAAGCTGCAGTTTGTCCCTCCAGAGCTACTTAATACATCTATATGTGCTCACTGAGCAGTCGGCAGACTAAGGGGAAATTAAATCCAAATCAAACATCCCACTCCTCTTTGGCTCCACCAGGAAACGTATAGGAGGAATCTGAACTGATTATTGCTCACATGTTACATCACCGTGGGCCGCAGCGCACACAAACTTTAGCCACTGCTGATTTAATCCAGTCAATTAGGGTTTGTGTTCGGTGATAAATGAAGGCGAGAAAAAAAAAAAAAAAAAAAAAAGACGAGATGTCGAGGCGAAGCAGGAGCCACACAATATCATGAAATGTTATTTGAACCAGCATAAAAAAATAAAATGAAATACTTTATTTGGTTGGAGCTAACTTGTGGGTTTTATTTCAATCAAGTTCGGATTTGATGAAAATTGTAGGTTTAAATATTCGCCTTAAACATTAATCTTACGCAACATATTTCCCAATAAGCTCCATCTTAAACAGTTTTTAAGCTGGTTTATATTTGTGCTTTTTTAAACTACTCCACAAACAAAAACTCTTTCCGTTGCATTGTTTTTTGATTCGTTCTGGTTTAGGCTGAAACAAAATGAAAACAGACATTTGTTTTCGTGACGAGAACGGTAATCCTCGATGTTGAATTTTTATCTTTTGATGATGACTCTGCTGGGCATTTGGATTTTAAACATTGTATATAAAAATGTGAATTTTTTTCTTGTGGATACTGCAATTTACTTGGTATTTCTTGACGCTTAATGATTGTCCAAATAAAAATAAACCAATAAATGACAGGTAAACAAATAAGCCTTAGGTGAGGCTAATTCAGGCTGAGTTTTTATAATTGGGTGAAATAACACTAGTGCACAGATGTTACTGCAGGCTGTCTTCTGTCTCTCCGAAACCAAAACTTGTGAGCTGATTTTTAAAAACTTTTGTTTCTTAATGTAAACTCAAAATGATCAAACACATTCACTTTTCTTTTTCTTTTTTTTAAATTCTTTCACTGGATGTTTATCAATGGAACCACAGACACACACCAAGTCTGATCAATACAATTGATTCTTGCAAGAAAACAAAAATGAGTAGAAAATTCATATGTACGTTTAAATGCCCGACAGCAATGAAATGCAACAGCCATCATTCGTCAAACGTGTTTGTCCAAAAGCACAACATCAAAATCTTGGATATTGTTTTTGTACAGGAATTATAGACTAATAAAACACTACCACAAGAATTAAGACAAGATATCATTTCTGTACTGTCTTAATGTGGAATTACAAAGACGTTGCATCGTGCCTTTTAGGATAGATGACTTTATAATAACAGGGAAACTTCTTCCACCCACAGAACAACTCTCCTGGTGAGAAATATTAATATAACTAAACTACAATCTGTAATTTCCCAGGGACCCACACAGTTTTATTGGTATTGATTTAGCATTGAACTGTATACGTCCACACAGTGCCCAGGGAAGAGTGATGGAGAAAGACCTATTAATTATAGCTGCTCGGTCAGAGCCATTTGAAGCGATCATTAATTTGCAGAGGGCTCAGAAAAGCCCCCCGGGAAGAAGTAGGTGGAGGGACCTGAACTTTCCTTTTGGATCACTTACCATTCATACAATGTCTGATCCAACTGCAAACAACTATTTTCCTTTTTTCTGCCGTGGTTTCAGTGGTTTTACTAATGGCCTGGCGTTTTCCGATTGGTGCCAACGTTTCCCTCACCTGGTGGTAGCTGTTGTAATCCATGTTGCCAGGCAAGGGGAGACCAGGCGCCAGAAATAACTCTCCTTCCATCATCTCCGGCTTAATAAACTCCTCCAGGTAAGTTCGACACAGATGACGATCCCAGTCGTCGGTGATGTGACCCCCGTACATGATCTCACCGAACAGGTAGCGCAGGTCGTCGTACGGCACCTGGTAATTACAAAGCGAGACGGCGTTGCTCCGCCGAAAGCGCCTCAGGGTGTCACACGACTTCACATTTCCAATTAAGACCGCAAACACCGTTCTTTGCAATCCACCTGCACAAGAAGGGGAAGAAAAGAGAGAGACGGGGGGGGGGGTGCGTACCTTCAGATTGGCCTCCAGGTAGTTGTAGAGGACGTTGACGGAAATGGTGAGGTCTCCGGCGTTAAAGGGATACGATCTGTTCCAACCTTGAGGACCAAATTTTCTCCTCTCGGCGACCACGGCGTGGAAGTAGCAGAGGGAGAACCAGATGCTTTTAAATTCATTCTCCCGTGCACACATGTCCAGCGATTCCTGGGAAACCAAAGGACAAAACCACCTAACAACAAGATCTTTTAGATTTTTCACGGCGTCTTTACTTTTGACAATATTTTCATGCAGGCATGTTTCATGTAAGTTCCACAAAACTCAGTCCAGTTACTGTTGGGGCCACAAGCCGCCCAAAACAGGCGAGTACTTTTTGATACACATTTGACACTTTTTTGACGTCATTTTTTTGAATTTCCTTTTTATGTTGACGGACATGAAGAACAAAGACTTTGTTGGACTGGCTGACACTGAAAAGGTTCAAACTCATTTTAAATTAGTCACGATGACACGGTTTGGATCGGCAGATGGGGGGGGGGGGGAAGACGATCAATACATATCCCCAAATAAGAGCGAAATCTGTTTTTTCTCCGAGGACTGCAAGAACCAAACGACCTCATTCTGAAGCTGTCGCAGCTTTTTCTCGCTGCGTTTTCTGAGTGAAACTATAAAACCTGTCGACGGCGTGCAAAAGCAGAGGAATTTCTACCAACTGGTTTGGGAATTCTTGCAGCTTGTTCCCGCCAGAACATTATTTTCTTGCGCTGTCCAGCAAGGATTGTGTGATTGAACAGAAATTTGCAGTGACCACGGGCGCTGCAGTGACAAAGAGACCTATGAAGACTTACCAGATGCACATTTGAGTTGTTGTGAAGTAGGAAACATTTCAATGTTAAACAACTTAGTTCTTGTGACTGCAACCCGGAGTAAAGGAACGCATTTATCTGTTCGTGTGCAGAATGTAAAAGCCTTTACAAACTACTTTCTGAGCACTGAGAGAAAATAACTGGCTAACCATTAGCCTAACCAGTTAGATGAGGTATATATGCTATTTGAAATGAACTCAATTCAATAAGGCAGTTTAATTTGTTACTTCCAAATCAGTCTATCAAGGTTTCATGCAGCATGATACCCTGCATCCACCTCAATATCAGGGGCTCATAATAATACCTTAAAGTGATACAGCAACAACAAGACTATACAAAGATTGCATAGTCTCATGGACTGACTGTTACATTGCAGCCTTGCTGATAAGTGTTTCCACACTTCCTGTGTTAGAGGTATACAAAGTTGTGGCAGACGGCTCTGTGAACAGTTTCATTTCGTCAAATCTTCCCTGATGCAGCACAGTAACAAAGAGACAAGAAGGTGACTGGATTGCAATAAAGCCAACCATGAGATTCATTTTTAATTGTCACAACTTGTCAGGCGCTTTCAGCTTCCAACTGTCTCCTGGGCTCATTATTCTAGACAGGCAAATAAAGAAAAAAAAAAAAAAAAAGACAAAAAAAAAAAAAAAAAGAAACGTAAATGGCGCCGTAATCTCCAGAGGGGCGGGGGAGTCAGTTAAATAAGCAACCCAACAACCCCTATGGAAACCAGAAGAGCGGAGTCCCTGCGCTTTAGCATGTAGCAAGCAGTGTATCACAGTAAAGGCCCCACATTTCCCCCCTACTGCAGTGCCTTGGGGAGCTGACTGCTACGATGTGCACATAGAGTGAATAAGCAGAGTGCAGGCCTGCTGCCACACACACACACACACACACACACACAGTCGTTGTTTGAGGTTTAGTTAATATTCTGCACGGCGCTCCTCTGCTCAACCCAGCTGAAAGAGATGCATAACCTCCCTATCCATGACCTGTGGACTGGAGAGAAACAAAATGCTGCAAGATTGTTGGTACAAACACGCACACACATTCATACCCTGCATCCACAAACACGAACTGAAAGGACATTTCAGTTGAGCTGCCAGAGTTAACCATCTTTGGTGTCTGATTACCCACAAAGAATGATAGGCTGAACAGGCCAATAAGGAATTGGAAATCCATAGGCACTCGCCGGGGTTTAGCTTTTAGTGATCTAAGTCATACCATTTTTTTTTTTTTGACAGTGGTCTGGGAAGATATGTTGGGGAATTGCAGAAAAACCAAAGAAAAAAAGAATGTTATTTCTCTGGCTTAGCTCTGGCTTTAGCCTTGCGGGTGGTCCATAACAGAGAGTCAGGCGGCCATTGATTAAGTCTCACCGACAGCACATGACCAGAATATTCTCCGGGCCTAACCTCAGCAGACCTCCCCGTGCCTCTGCATAAGGCAGGGCTCACAAACACATCGCACTTATCAGGCAAGATACACATCAGCAAACTAAGGATTGTGGAAATGGATCGGGACATAGCCGAGAGGTCAGGTAATGGTGCGGGCGAAGATGCATTGGCAGCAAAGCATTGAGGTAATGGTAAGGCTTAGATACAGACAAAGAACCGATAAGGTAGAGAAACACTTGAGCAGGCCACCGTGACACACGGATCCATTCTAACTACGGAGCCTGCAGCATGAACCAGGAGCATAATATCGTCTAGCTTTTCCCTGACAACATAGCCGCAAATTGGCCTTTGCTCAGACGTCTGTCCTCGGGTAATCCTTCCGTCCCCACCGGAGTTCACCATACCAGGTTTTCACATCAGCAATGCCTATATTTATGCCCTGCGTAGGTCACAGGAAACTGAGTAGCTAGGAGACGACTGTGCTTTTTGTTTGTTGCAACGATTGCAATTTGGGGGCTTCATAAAAGTGAGCATTGTATTGTCTCAGCTGTGACTCACATCCAAGAGAAGAACAAAACCTCTTCAACAATAAATAAAACACAACTGCCTTCAGATATTTTGATCCCATACAATGGGCACTTGTATTGTTATGGGAAATCTGGTGCTCTGGGTCTACGTCTTCCCTAGTCACCGTAACTTCATGAGAGTAACTAAATATAGTCAAACAAATAGTAAAAGCTGCTCCTCAAAATGGGAGCAAAACCAGAGTTGAAGTGTGTGCATGTGTGTGTCTTGTGCAAAGGGCTTGTTGTGTAATATTATAAAAAAGGAGCAAGTAGTAATTGAAAGTATTCGTTTTATTATTATTATTTGCATAGTTTAGTAATCCAAATTGGTAGATCCATAAACATTCACACATGTAAACAAGTATACACGTTGATTTATACGTACTGGGGATTTAATGAGACCTAGTGGTGTGAAAACCTGCAATATTAAAAGCCCTACAATAGTTCTGGTCAAAGGGAAGTCTGTCTCAAAGCGCTAATAAGTTCCTCTGAGCATTGTCTGGAGGTATTAATGTGAAATTCAGACATGAATGGCATCCCTAGTCAGTTAAAACATTGAAGAAGCCTCCACCAGTTTGAAGTCATCCGGTGGATTATAGCATTTTCGCTATTTAAGATAAAAAAAAAAATAATAAAAAAAAAAAAAAAAAAGAAAGAAAAGGATTGGGGTAACAAGGAGTAAATGTACTAAAACACTGGCAATTATTTTGTAGATTCCTATAGGTTAGTGTTTCTCAATTCCGGTCCTCAATTACATTGTTTGAAGGGGGGAAGTTGTGCTCGGTGTCTTCTTCTGAGTGTTGTGGTGTCGTTTCTTTCAGTGCAGCGCCACCACAGGCAAGGCAGGGAACGGGCTTTTGGATCGTTCGACACAGTGAGGTTATGAAAGCAAACAGCAACCAGCTGAAAACGTTACAAAAGTCGACATTTTCAACCCAGAGTCAAACAGAGTCCAAATAAAAATACTGATAGATGAGTTTTGTGAAGGTCTGCTAAGATGTTACTTTTTATTAGACTCTAGCTTGATAAAAAAAACAACACAAAAAGGACAAAAAGGCGTAGTGGTCATGCTCACTGACCAGAGATTACATTGAGTTGTTTAGTAGATATTTATTTTTATCCATATGCATTTTGGCATTTCTACCGATCAAACCTCGGCCGGATTGTTAAAACGTGAATCCGCTATCGTCTGTCATTCTAAAAACAAGCGTGGAGGTAAAGCTTATTACTACTTACTAAACACATTGACATCCACAACCCTGAAAGTGTTACCTGGCTGAAGTTGTCCAGGGCTTTGTGCAGGTTGGCATGCATGCCAGTAGGCGGTTCATTCGTAATCTTGATGGAGTTTTCCAGGATCCCCTGAGGGACGACGTGGCTGCCGCGGGTGGAGGACGGCTCAGCGCTCACAAACACTCGGAAGTTCTCGTGGCTCCCCTCGGCATGCTCCTCGAGAAGTTTCTCCAGCGTGCCCAGCCAGCGAGCGACCAGATGGATGTTCTTACAGGGGAGAAAACGAGCAAAGAGACAGAAAAATAAGAGTTTAATGCAATAGTTTTTGACAATTTACTACCCAGCTGTGGAATTTTTTTTTTTTTGCAAGGTTATCCTATAATAATTTCACTTATTCGTTATTCAATAGCCACACTGCACACAATAGCAAAGACAGAGTGTTTTGTTCTTTCGTCAAGTGGAGTGAATGATGGTAAATATGAGAGTCAGCCTAAGTTGTAGTTCAGTTAAATTATATCTTTTGAAAGAGAGTAGCACTTTACTTTAAAGAAATGCATGAATGAATGAATTGGCTGGTGACCAGATATCAATATTCAGTCAACTAAGAAAACTTAAGAGCTTCAGGGTCACTCCGATCTGTTTACGCTGAACACTCTTACATTAATATTTATTAATGTGCTGGATTTAGAAATGTTGGATGCATGTTCAAGGGAAAATGTCCACCTTCGCAGAACAGCCCTAATGTCGACTGCTGTCGTAAATGTACTATTGTGCATATTCCTAAGATAAGACGCTCGGTGCTCCTTGTAACGTTGCCTATTAAACATGAACGGCCATTCAGGCAGAAACAAAACGTTTCGACTCCTGCTCGTATGTCTTCCGTCTTAGTCCCCAAAAGAGAAATCCAAATCGGTTAAAACATGAAGCAAAGATCACGAATCAGCCACTGATTTCTGACCGGTGCACTTCTCCACCCTAATCTGCTCTGACTGCACTTCGACTTTTCTGTAAATGTCTGGGCTTAAACGGATAACACAAAGCGCCATAATAAGGAGCTGGAATTGCCAATATAATTCCGTCCTGTGATGACAACTAGAAAAAAAAAAAAAAAGGAGCAATTAAAACGCTACACATCTCCTGTTCTTTACTGTGACTTTGATGTGGCACTAAATTAAATGGTACACAGCGCCTGAAACGCTTTTTTTTATTTATTTATTTAATTTTTTTTTTAGGTTGACAGAACGAAGTGAGCGTTTTTCCGGTAGAGGATTTTTAAGACTTTCATAGGTGTTCATCTCTGTGTAACACGAGCTGCGGAACCATCACACGGGCGGCGGACGACTTCAATTTTCCGTCTCAACCGTCCTGACGAGAACAGGATACCCGATGACTGATAAGGAGTGTGCCCGGCCAGCCAGCCCCCCACACATCTCACCACGGAGCACTGCCCACTCCCTAAATCTAATTACAGCACTAATAACTGCAGTCATTGATTCATAAGCCGCTTTACTTTCTCATTTCCCTTTGCTCTCAGTATTTAATCTTCCCTATGATGACTGGAGTAAGAACTCTTTAACGAATGACAGGGAACAACAGGGGAGGGTTGGGACATCAGTTTTGTGGGACTCGGAAGAGAAAAAGTAAAGTCAATCCACCGACGAAGAAGTTGAGGAGGAGAAGGACGAAAGTTAGTTCTCCGCCTGCCGGTGCCGTAGAGAGTAATGAACGGTGTACAAATTAAAAGTCTAAATCCAAACGCTTTTTCATCAAGCCTCAGCACAACTCTTCCTCTTGGCATGTAAATAGTTTGGCTGTAAAGCGAGCCAACAGTGGAAGTGAGAGACTGCCCGAGAACTTGTCACTGTAATGAAAGCATTCATCGTGTGGCTGCAGGGGAGAGAAGACGAGAGGAACGGAGAAAGAGACGAACCAGCTTACCAGCAGACAAACAAACACGACAGCAGAGAGCTCCGGTTTTTTTTTTACCGTCTTTTAATTAACTTTCAGGTGCCGCGTTTTTCAGGGGTTTTTTTTCAACGTCTTCCTGATAAGGGCCTCCCAGCTTCTTCGACGGCTGCAACGATACCACATCAAGGAGTCCTCCATTTACATAATAATACGAAAGTTGAATCTGAAAGCCATTAGGACACACCACTGGCAAGGTCTTTGACGCATTGCCGCCACACGCCACCTCCTCAGGGAAGGCACGACGGCACGTTCAGCTGCGCCACAAGCATCTCCATCGAGCAAACAGAAACACGCGACACAGCGCTTTGTCCTTCGCGGAGGAAGAAACGCGTTGGTCGGGGGAGCGACGCGGACGAGGACAGCCGCACAGCTGGGCTCCTGCACTGAGGAGGCGGCCCCGCAGCTCAGAGCGTCTCAGGCTCCACACTGACGTAGGAAAGCAGCAAACAGGGCCGAGGGGGTTGGGGTTGGGGTTGGGGGGGGGGGGGGGGGGGGAAAAAAAACAACGACAAACCAAAGAGC
>VMRN01000054.1:794207-939116 GCA_010277015.1 Poeciliopsis turrubarensis
GGGGGGGGGGGGGGGGGGGGGGGGGGGGGGGGGGGGGGGGGGATAAATAAAACTCGCACCACCGACATGATGAAAGCACTCGCAGCTCAGCATGCTGAGAATAAATTCACAAATGTGGAGAATACAGCTGCAGTAGGTGATTTTAATGTTTAACAATGCGTAATGTTGTGCAATTATTAGCGTGCATGTTTAGGCTATAAATGCAGGACGTACAAGAACAAAAGGAAAACCCTTGTATGTGAAAGACGGTCTTTTCAAATATCTCAATGCGTGTGGAAATGATATCAATTTATGTCTATGCAAATAAGAAGCTTACACTGCAAAAAACACGAAATCTGACAAAGTAATTTTGGTCTCGCTTCGAGTGCAAATATCTTGTTACAATTGAAATGAATCAAACTAACGTGAAAGTAACTCTAAAACCAATTCTTAGTTATCATCTAAAAAAAAAAAAAAAAAAAAAGTCTCCCAACAATTGTTCTTGGGTACGAGTGCATTCATAGTTGTGTGTCTGCATGCTGCTCTGTGATGGAGCGCAGCGCAATCTGTTCAGTGTGTCTTCAAGGAGATCCACCCCCTCCTCGATTTTATAAACGACAAAATCTACCTGACACAGGCTACCTGTTTGCCTCCGACATGTTAAATTCATGTTATTTGCATATAGTATTTCCAGAGCTTTAGCGAAACAAGAGGACATGCACAACGTTGCCTTCTACATTGTTGCTTTAACAGATTCCCTGTATGTCTTGTCTACCAGCATGCAATAAAATAAAGCTTTTGAAAGTGCATGACCACTAGTGGTCTTAAGATTATATATATATATATATATATATATATATACATATATATATATTCAAGGTTATTTTTGTCCCTGTGACTGACGTTGGTGGCAGGTTTCTAGGGAGGCAACATGGGAGAGTTTCCGTGGTAATCAGCAGTGCCAGCTGTGGTGACTGGCAGCTGCGGAGACGGATCGGTCCACTTTATATCAAAGCCTCAAATAAGTGAGTGATTTTGAATGTCCGAAACATTTTTGTTTCCAAATACATTCGAACCTGCCTGACTCTAGGAGAAAGAAATGACGGCAGGCATTTTTCCCTCAAGTGGCCGGGCTTTAACAGTAAATGTGCAAAAAGGATGCCGAGTCGAGGCCACTCTATCCCGACGGCGTGGCCGATGTGGGACATTCAGCTCCAATCTGCCCGATTGATTGCCTCTCAATCTGCCCCCACCGCCTTTCTGATGGGCTGCTTCAAAGTTTCTGCATTTCCCTCTCTCAGCCCCATCTGAGCAGAAGCTGCTGTTCAGACGTATAATTACCTGTCGAGTAAGGAGGAGCCTGCCATTGACCTGGCTTTCCACTGATGCAGCAGCAGAGGAAAATGTGGACGATGAGAGCAGAAGAGTGTGGGAAAGGCAGAGGATGCAAGTCGATGCGTAAAATATCACAAGACGGGGAAAGCAACATGGCGGAATCGGTAGGTGAGACGGAGAACACGTTGTTGGTAAAATTCAGCGTGAAAACGACTCCTCCCAGACCTTTTTCTGCATTATTCCTTTTGCTCAGTGTCATGGGGGTGGCTCTTGGCAGGCAGAGCCACAGACGGTCGATGAAAAAGTGAGTAGGAGGTTTGTTGCTAGGGGGACGAGACCTTCTTAATCCTAATCGATCGGCATTCTTATGCTAAGGTAATTACGCAACTTTTGTCTGCTATCCTGAGTCTTCGGGAAGACAGCGATGCCGTCCCAACACCGTTTCCCTTTTTCTTCTCCCCCGTGTGTTTCGACCAACTGTGTGATTTAACAGAAAAGCGTGTCCCACCGTGCCCGGTCTGCGGTTCATATCAGTCGATACGTCCCACTGGAATTCCTTCAGTTTTCACTGAAACTGCAAAAGTCCGCCTTGCCCTCCGGATAAGGGAAGAACAGACACAGCAGCTTCAGATATCGTAGAATATAATGCAACGACCCATTCAGTTAGAGAAAAAAAATGCAGGAAGAAAAATTGTTCCACGCAGACAAACCGTGGAGGAAAGCAAACATCCAGATGAGCGTGCAAGAACGGTTTTCCTCTACATAGAAGATACGCCTGTTAACCTTTCACCTTCATGACCACAAATATTCCTACATCAGTTCGTCGGTTTCTTTTTGTGCGTTCTGCTCCGTCTCTTCAGAACTCCGGTCGGTTGAGGCTGAGCCAGGTTCTACGTGCATGCTCGGCCCCTGGGCAAGGCACTCAACCCCAAACTGCCTATCAATCTGTGTATTTTGTGTTTCAGTGCGAGGGGCTCTATATGTCGTCAGACTGACAAATTCTGTCTGTTTATGTTTTCGGCGTCTTCCGCGTCAAGAATATTTCATCTGATTGTGTCATAGAGACATTTGGAAAAAAAAAAAAGTCAAAAGTTTTTACTTAATTTTTTGTTTCTTCCTTCCCTGCAACTGTCACGGAAATAAATTGTCCCAGCAATTGTTG
Source organism: Poeciliopsis turrubarensis (assembly GCA_010277015.1). Taxonomy (NCBI): domain Eukaryota; kingdom Metazoa; phylum Chordata; class Actinopteri; order Cyprinodontiformes; family Poeciliidae; genus Poeciliopsis; species Poeciliopsis turrubarensis. Next base: position 796,684 of record VMRN01000054.1, read on the forward strand.
CGATAAATGGTATAGTAATAAAATATATATTAATAACTACATAAAATGCAAATTTAACCTCTCGAAGAGCAATACATTTTCATTTTTGTAAGGAACTCTTTACATTGGAAACGGGAAATATTTCAAATATCCAAAAATAAGACAACAACCAAAAGCAATAAATAAAACGGAAATAAAAACCACACACACACACGAAACCATAAAAACACTTTGTTTAAGATGTCTCTAAACAAAATTCAGAGAACATTCATCATCAGAGTGAAAATTATTGAGCTTAATTTCATTAACTGATTAATTGATGCTTGGCTGCATATTTCTCCTTGAAAAATCTAATTTGGACATTGAAATCTATCTGATCAGAAACCAACAAGCCAAACCTAAATGCCCAGCATCATGATGAATCGTTCTCTACTTAAATTCCCTGCCTGACGGCGGCGTCAAATACACGAGTGTTTGCTTTACCTGCAAGATGACCCAATGGCCTTCTCTAGCGGCCAGATCCAGGGCTTGTTCAGCGATAACCTCTTGGCCTTGACCCAAAGACACATTGTGGAAGTTGTTGTTGTCAAACGTGTAGCCCATCTTCTTCCCTAGAGGATAATAGACACGTTTAATATGATTTACACACAACAACAAGTTAAACAGAATTGATTAACATTGACAAAGCCTCACTAAGAATTATGGCATTATTCCAAACACAACACAACACCTACAGAATAACATCCTTACCACTTATGGTTAGTTATTTTGTCACCATCTGTGGACCCCAGCAAACATTTTTCTCAACATAGGTTGATTTTTTTGGGGGGGGGGTTCATCATTCATTCCAAATTTTGGTGGCCATGCTGCACTCTGCCTGACAGTCTTTGGCTGTCAAGACGCAGGGGGCAAGGCCTGCTGACTGGGGCCCCGAGTTAAAGCTCTGGGGATCTGGATACCATGCGGTTCACGAGTCCAAAGTGTCCGAGAGTCAACTGTACGGCCCGTTTGTTAAAAACCTGAACACTGGTGAAAATTTGGCCTTGCAACATGACAGTGATCCCCAAGCGCGGCATCAAAAAGTAAAATGTATCGCCCCAATCAAAGTGCAGCGAAACGTCAGACTAAAATGTTGACACTGTAAAAAGGCCTCTGCATTTATTGGCACTCACAAATTTGAAGGTACTGAATAAAAGACAAAAACTTGTAAAGAGCGGACAAACTCTTTCATGAAATGAAATGTATGTATACATATAAATGACTGTCTGCTGCAAATCTGTGGATAAAAGTTTATGATGTGGTGCGATATCATATTAATATGGTCAAATTTGACTTGTATGCCAATCTGAAAAATCATCGACTTCAACCTGTGGAAAAACTAAAACCAATATGTATTTCCAGAAAATGAAGACTGCAGGTGAGAAAATAACTGCTCACAATCTCATCACAGAAGCGCCCTTGAAGTAAATATCACTTTAAGTGTTAAACGTCCAGTTACTCTGGAATCCATACGTCAGTGAAGCTGCCCCATTTTAAATTTTGAGTGCATGCAGACATTTTTTTTTTTCGGGTACTCTTTTTCTCAAATTTAAAACGAAGTGAAGTTTCAGTCGTTTTCCACACTGCCATTAGTCCCCTGCAGAGCTTTCAAAATCACATCACCTATCTAATAAAAATCTAATTAGATTCTAATACAGATGATAAAACCCAATTTTTACACGATGAAATAATCCCCTCTCCCCTCCCCCCGTTTTTTGCAGGAATTCAGCAGCGTTTTCTGCAGCAGAGTCTGGTTACTTTTGATTTTACTGACTCTGCTGAAAACTACAACTGTTGATAATCAATACCGACGCTTCTTTTGGGGAGTTTCAGAAGCATTGCTCTCACTTATCACATTAGGACAGACTGGTGCATTTCACACGGCACCCTGCTTCTCTCGGCGAGAGAGAGAGAAAGACGCCAATAAAAATCCAACCAATAACAGTTCTCTCCGGGTAAGAACGGCATCTAACCGCCATTATTATTAAATCAATCAAAAGTGTACGTTATTTCAGCTATAGAAACAGAATGTTGCACCCATGCAACGTGACACATGATGATGAAGCGCATTAATGCCAGAGTACTGACTCGTGAATTTTGCACGGGGGACCGGGTTGCGCCGGCACACTGCGAATATTGCTTTGCTACAGTTAGCTGAAACAATCTCTGCTGCCTGAATATTTAATGGAGCCAACTCTAAATACCCACAGACGGAATAGTTTGGCAGCAGATTAAAAAGATAGCAGGCTGTGAGAGTCCCCTTTTCCAGGTCAGTGGAAAAGCTCCCATTTTTTAGAATATCGCTCTTTTTTTGGTCAAAGAAACAAAAACCAGGGCGTCGTGAGAGTTGGCAAACACAGTATTCAAACAGGGATGTGAAAAAACTCAAACCCGTGACATTTACTTTCCGCTGCCCCTGATACACCAGTGGTGTCGCCTCATATATTTATGACCTTTAGCATAATCCGCTTAATCTACCCAGATACTGCTGTGGATTGGTAGGGACGGCTGGCATCACAGGTGCATCAGACTGTTGTTCTGTCTGATACACCTTTGATGTTGTAAACACAGCAAACGACAAGTTAGACTAGATTTCCCTCGAGCAGTATTCATTCCAGTTGAACTTTGCCTCATTTTCTCTCAATCAAACGTTTCAATGTGCTTCACTGGAATTCCTAGAAAGTGGTACGCAGGTATCAAGTTGTGGAAAAATGATGAATTGTTCCTAAATATTCTTTGGGAAAACAGCAGCAGGAATCTAGAGATCGAGCCTTTCTGAAGGACAGGTCTTCCGCAAACCCCAGTACAATCCCCTGCACTTAGCTTCATTCCCCATACACTTGCAGTTTCCAGCAGCCATTGTACAGCGCATTCAGCGATAAAACCGTCTGACCAAACATTCTGGAGCTCAGCTTGGGTTTCCGGGTGACAGGTGAGGTGTTGCTGGGATTGCTCTTGATTAAGTCGCGCAGCGCGACTTAATCGAGAGGTATTTGAAACGGCTCATTTTCCAGACACTAAAAAACATCAACTTACTACTAAAAGAAAATGATGGATTGTGTTGCTTGGCTGTTTTTAGAAGTAATGAATGCACTCGTTATTTGATAGTATGGCAGTTTTTTTTTTTTTTTCAAAGGCATAGGGTTCTTTCTAACAAAGGTGAAAACGTCATCTTGTTACAGCATTTACATTAAAATAATTGGCACTACACCGTTACGTAATAGTCATTTTAACACCTAGTTAGGAAAAAGAAATGTAAAAAAGAAAAAAAAAAGTGTATTTTCTGTATTGCAAAACAGAAGAAACATTTAGTAGAAGCATCAATGTGGAAGTGTACACCTTGGATTCAGCTGTGGGACTTATTGGAAAGGAGATGGTCTTACAGCGTAAACAGGGATCAGGTTCATGAGAAGATTTTTTTACAGTGTAAGTAAAGATCTGCTCTGTGGAACTGTATTCAGCAGCAGTTCTTCAATTTCTGTTTCCGGAAATGTTGCATTTGGGTGCAGCTTGGGCTCCACACATTGGATGACAGCCGCTAATTCCTTTACTTACCAAGATGCTTGCACTGGTTCAACTCGGAAACCTTTGGCGTTTCCTGTTTGTTTCAACTACAAAGGCTCATCTCTGGACATGCTTGACATGTTGTAAAGAGTTTTAAGCCTCCCTCAGAATCTCATTGCTCTGATTCCGATTCTGATTGGTCAGGTGAGCCTGCTGCAAGAGAGGGGAGGGCCTAAATTTGAAAATCGTTTGTTTTCAATGGGTATCTTCAAATAATTGTTTTGTGATGTTAATTAAATCACAAATTCTGAAAATCTTCCAGGGCATATAAGCACTTTCATAAGTGTCAAAATGCCTCAACTCAAGTTCCTTCACAAAATACGAAACGATAAATTGGTCACATGTTAGTTTGTGCTGAACTTTAGAGTGAAATTTTAACGCTTACATCAAGCAGTGGCATTACCGTGTTTCTCAACGTCCTTCAAAGGATCCACTCCAGGAGACAGGATGAAGAACATGGGAGTCGCCGGACTGGACTCCTCAAAGGAGACGGCGAAGTCCAGAGATCTGCCCATCACGTACTCGCCTCCCAGTTTCTCCTCTACAAAGTCTCTGCAGGAGGGGACAAGGCCGAGTTCTCTTCAGCTTGTTTTGTTTCATCTTTGACCGACAAAGTGCAGACCTTGAAGAATCTGAATCCTCTCATAGTGCAGAGACAGCGGTTTAAAATCAGCGAATCACAAGAAATGCTTTCCGTCTCAAACACAGTTTGCTGATAAGAATGCGAATGCTTTAAATAGATTAGGAGTTTGCACGTTTGTGCAGTTTTAGATTTGATATTTGGAAGTGGGTGTTCTGGTGAGCTCGCTTTTGTTTCATTTGTAAATGAAAGATAAGAGCATGACAAACGTCCTACCTAATACGCAAACATTATATATGCTATCTGAATTATTAAAACGCATTTAACATTTTGTGAACTTTATCAACAGTGAAGAGAAAAACCAGAGAGAGAGAGAAGGAGAAAGATATTCTGCAGAGGTTCCAAGTTTGGGATTTGAACCGAGGAGGCTCCGTCATGGAGTGAAAGACTCTGTATAAAGAGTGATAAACTCATGTTTGACCTTTTAAAGAATTTATTTAAAACAGTGACTATAAATCGGCTGGACGTATGTTAATTATTAAAAATATACATGTAATTCCTGAATATATCACAATACTCTGAAGGCCAAAATAGCCGAATTTGTAAGCAGAAAATACCAAATACAACGGTTATTTATTTATTTTGCTTTGGCTTGAGACTTGACATCCCTTGACCTGTTGTGAAAGGTGCTGCATAAAAGGAGAAACTGTGCAGTTGGAAATGGGGGGGGGAAAGTAAGGCGAGGGTTTTAAAAAAAAAAAAGCCTTTTGACGTTTAGCATGAAGTGCTTCTGAAATTCACGGGCTTCGGACAAACAAGAAAATATATAGATGTATAAAAATGAACATAATGGTTGTTCTGTAAACAACATTATGTTATTACATTATAAGTTTTTTTTTTTTTTTTTATGCAATTCCAGACAGACAATATTGTCTGGGTTTAATATTGTCAAAATGAGTTTTTGTTGTTCAAGATTAGTTCCTTGTTGAAACAAGATGTTTAAGTTGAATTGGAAGAACTTTTCATCGTGATTTTGGTGTAAAAAGCAGCAGAAGGACTAAACGTGGAAAATTAACTCATTCCAAATATTTTCCCTACTTCTAAAAATGAATTTTTTTACAATTCATCTGACATCTTCATGGAATTACTTGTACTTTCACATTGTTCGAAGTATACATATATGCTTTCAAAAACATCAAACATACATTGATTGCCCCTGTTAGTAAAGGTCTTGTCAAACTAAAGATCCAAGAACCTTTCTTCTCTACCTTTTCATGTAAATATCAGTTCATGTTCTGATTATTTAACTCTGTGAATTAATTATTGAAAGTCCTCAAATAGGACTTTTCCTTTGATGAGATGATGACTGACTGAGCCTTTTAGTTGTATAAATAGATGAATGATGAATTATAATTTAAAGAAAAGAGTTTCTTGCTCAAGAAAAGTGCTTGCATGTGGGAAATCTAGCAGTTTCCCACATGCTTGAAGCAGCAATTACTACGAACTAGAAGAAATGAAAACATGCGCCCTGATAACTCCTCACAAAAAAAATCCAAAGGTTTCCTTTCAGCAACAGGTCAGAGAAATCCTTCAAAGTTCACAGAGCAAAGGTCAAACAGTGATCCCGCTGCTCACCTGACAGCGTACGTCATGCGGTCGGGTCTCAGGGTCCTCATCATGCAAAGCCTCTGGAGAGAGGTTTTGCTCTTCCAGTCGTGTGGGAGTTTCTCTTTCTCTGGACACTCAGACTCGACAAACTTCTTCCAGCGTTTGGGTGAACCCTGGACGTCTCTGTCCAGGTGCTTGAACTCGTCCATGGAGCACAGGGACTGTCAAATTTGAGAGAGAGAGAGAAAGAGAGGGATAAAAAAAAAAGAAAGCAGGATTTAAATCGCAAAAGTTCTGTTCATCAACATGAAGGTTTTGGACCACTTCGGAAAGATTTCTCAGCAAAAGCACCAACTTTGTTTGCAAAAATTGAAAGAGGGGGGTGAGAAAAAAAAACCAAAAAAAAAACCCGATTGCTTATCTTTCTCTCGTGCTCATTTAAATAACATTTATTCAAAAGAAAATGCTGAGTAAACAGTCGCTTTTGTAACAGCATGGGGGTAAAGGAAGCCTAAATATGCATCCGCAGCACAAACAGTGGGGATCCATTGAGAGCCCCAAGCTGACAGACATCTTATCTCATCTGTGGAAAACAGCAGTGTCACAGTGCTGCCTTGAGCAGGTAGTCGCTTTATGACAAGCACACACACACACACACACACACACACACATAGCAGGAGTGCATGCCATGTTTCACACTGCGTAAACTACCAGGAGGCTACTGAAATCATCCCCGCCTTCCCCCAACACGCAAAGACGACAAGGTGTCAAGAAACAAAAGAACTCCACACCGTCAGAGTTGGTGAGGTGAAGGGAGATGAGACAAGGTGGCTCTCAGCAAACAGCCCTTCACTCTGACTTCACTTGTTTTAATTATCCCAGGTGGGTGGCGACCTCTTAGTCCTGTTCAGAAAGAACGCACTCAGTCCCGAGGGATTCCTCCTCTGGTAATATCGTCAAGAGAGTCGAGCAATCAGAGGATCTTATCGTCCTTTAAAGCTTTCCTACTGATTATGTTTCCCGCTGCGATAAGAAAATCAAGTGACAGAATTTGATTAGCCGGGACCTTAAACATCTGCAGTGCGCCGAGTGCAGCGAGGGACGGGCTCTCTCAGAACCCGCCGAGGGGTTTAGGTTAAGTTAATATTGTAGGCGGAACAGGCTGAAACATTTATGAGCGGGAGAAGCGAACAGACAGACTCACTGCTGTTAGGCTTCGGTTTGCTGCTAAACTGATTTGACAAGAGAAGGAAACGGCGCGGAGCAAGACGGCGTTTTCTTCGGGAGAAGCCGTGGCCGCTGCATGCGACGCCTCGGCGTCGCATGCAGCGTGACTCCACGCAGCGTCACGCGCTATCAGGAGAGAGATCCAGGTGAAACAGGGATACAGGTTATAAATCTGCAGGCATCTTTATGAGCTGTCTGTGATCAGAGAGTTGTTGCTGGAAGAGCATACAGATTACATCATGTGAGGCAATTTCACAAACTGTAAGTCTAACGATGCTGAGGGTAATTTCAGATACTGTGCGGGGGAAAAGTGTTTGGATCTATACAGAATTCTATATTTTACTTTAGTTTTCAAGTAACAATGATTAAATGCAGGGAGGGGGGGGAAAAAAGCCTTCTAGGCCAACCTATTTGTAAAAAAGAAATTCCTTCCTTTGCAAAATCAGAAATTCCTGCAGTCGTTCACAATCTTTCAATTGATCTGGGGTCGGGTTACAAGGGTCAGCAGCCAAAGTAAAGAAGCCCAAACTCTCTCTCTCCCTATCCACTTGGTCCAGCTCCTTCAGGAGAATCCCAAGGCTTTCCTAGGACCTCCTCTGAATATTGGATCTTGGTCTGGGTCGCCTCCCGGAGGGACGTGTTCAGAACTTGACGTATCCCGGAGGCACCGGAACACCTGACCGGTGCCCAAGTCCAGGCATCCGGATGCCTGAGCCACCTCGACTGGCTCCTCCCAACGTGGAGAAGTAGTAACACGACTCTGAGCTGGAAGACCAAACTTTTCATCTCTAAGAGAGGAATAACCCAGACACCCTGAAGAGGAAACTCATTGTGGCCGCTCACTCTTTTGGTCACTGCCCAAACTCATAGGAAGGGAGATCTACATTTCCTCTTCGGACTGAGCTCTGTGACCCACGTCTGGCTGAAGGAAAACAGTTTCCCTTTCTGTTCTTCATCAGGAGAAGTCTTTAGACTGCAGTCTGTCTGATCTCTCACTAAGGGCCTGTGTGTCATATGTATGAAACGACCAGGGGCATAAGGCCCCCCGACAACCTAGTTCCTAGGATCATTGGGACTCTCAACTCCACCACGATGAGGTGGCAGCCCACGGAGAGGAAAATTAACGGTGATTAATCCTAAAAGCTGAGTTCAATTTCACTTGTCACATCCTGACCTGATTACTGCCAGACCATTAGAATCGGCACTTTCAGTCTTCAGTGAACCACAGTCGGAGTCATTATCCGCAAATGGAAGAAAACATAGATCAGGAGAGAACTTTCCAAGGAGTGTCTGGCCTACTAAAAACGACACAAGACAACTCGTGCAGGAGGTCACAAGCGAACTCGAAGATGGTTCTTTAAGTAATGACTCACTTCGGGAGAGCCAGTTACACATGAAGCTTTGTTTTTTTTTTTTTTCCCCCTAGTTTCTCGTTTTAACAAAACGCATAAAAAAAAAGGTCAGCACATGCGGTCCACCCACAAACTCATTTAAGTTGTGCATTTCCTTTCATCCTTTGTTCAAAACAAAAATATTCGACGGCGCCACTTTGCTTTTCAAAACACAACTTTGACTCGTGCCGGTTGGGAAAAAGTTTTAACGGGGTAGCTCTGTCGTCCCTTTTTCCGTACCTTGATCCCTCCCCAGGAGCGGTTCGATAGGAAATCCACTGGCGAAGTTACACCTGCTTGGACAGGATACCTCAGCAGGAAGTCCAGCTCAGTGGGGCTTATTTCATTATTCATCAGGAGTATCTGGGGACACAACAAGCAGGAGGGCAATGTTGGATTTCCCACACAAACGGCAACTTCTTTCTGCTTGATTAGATTCAGACAGGGCTCGCCGTCTCGAGAGCAGCCGACTCAACGGCACGCGAGGTTTTGAAACAAACCGTGCAGAAGATGAAAGCAGCTCCCCTTCCTACCTGGAAGACGAGCTGAGCCGTGTACGTGAGCTTGTCACACTCAAACAGGCCTCTAGTGGTGTACTGGAACGCCGAGAAGGTGATGCTGTCAATTAGATTGGACACCCGCTGCTTGAGAGTCTCATCCGGGCCGGCCTTCAGAACCGCTTTCTGGAAGACCACACCGAATGCCTGGAGACGCACGAGAGCAGGGAGAACACAGTTTTCCAGGAGAAAGATGCCGGTGACAGTTTGAAAAGTTGCAGAGTTGGCTTGCATCTTGCTTAGCGGGGAGAAATTCAAATGTTCGGATACACTTTCATGGGAATGGAAGGATTCGTTTTATGGTGGTAATTTTGACGTCAAGAGGGCTACAAATTGGCATCAGAGAACTCGCAAAACCACTAAACAGACATGTCAACACACAACAATAACACAAAGGGTCGTCTCCGTGAGAGGACCTCCAGCACAAAATGGGCTGACGGCACCTTCAGAAGGGTGTCATTAAATTTGACATGAACTTTGTTGAATGCGATTTGAGCAGCACGAGTCACCGTGTAGACAAAAATAAACAAAGCAGCTGAATGAATTCATATGAATACAGATGAAACATGTAGGAAGTCATACCTTTTGAAAGCTGCTCAGTCAAGCGAGAAATCAAAGTATTTCATTAAGGTTCGTAAGAAATACCTTAAAACTTTCTCGCGTTCGGTGCGCAGCACTTTGTGGAACTCGATTCTAGGTGGACCTCTAATCTGACTTGCTTAACGTGCAACGGGACGGAACAGATGCAGGCACCGATTCTCAATGGCAGAATATTTCATCTGACAGATTTATTGGATAGCCTGGACCCATGCTTCCCGTCATCCACACCATCCTCAGGCATAGCAGCAGGCGAAAGTCGACCGCCGAGAGCCACAAGAAGAACATGACAGAAGAAGAGTTCAGAGCCACTGCTGCTCAAGGGGATTTTGCACCGTGGGGGAACTAAAAACGGGCAGGGTGATGCAGACCAGGATTTCCTGGATGTTTCTCGTTACTTGTTTCTAAGGTAACGCACTGAGCAGGAAAAAAAAGGGGGCTAGACTCAAATATGGCATTTCAGATGATTAGGTTTTTGTTTTGTTTTATCTGCTTTTTGCTACAAGGGGATTATTCTCCCAAGAGCAGCAATTCCTCATTTCTGCCAACATTTGCACTATTTACTCACTCATTCAAGAAAAAAAAAAAAAAAGCAAAACATGCTGATGTACTGCGAAATGATTGGCCTTATTCTGAACTCGCTAAAAATGTGGTACGATTTCAGTTCATCAGTGATATGCTTTTCTTTGAACCCTTGTACATTAAAAAAATAAATAAATAAAGAATCATCTTATAATGTGCATTATTTCATGTAAGGTCAAAGGTATAAAAAGTGAATGTGTTTTCATTTGATTACGCTGGGAAATAAGTTGTGCAGAGGCAGCTACCTGAAGAGTCGGGAGTGATTGCAAACCATATCTCAGGCCGCCTTCTCTCAGGCTCGCTGGCTGACAATATGAGAGAGACATTACGCTCTACATAACCACATTAGGGAGCCACAAACACAATAAAAGCAGGCCAAAGAGCATAAAACATGATGAGCAAATGGAAGCAGGAGGAAGAGAGAAGAGAAGCGGGGAGTGTAAAGACGGGCCTCTCTGGGAAGCCCTGGAGGTGGGTAGGAAGCATAGTGGGTCAACAGAGACGCTACCTTGAGTGAGAACTGGTACATGGGGTGGATTTTATTGAGATCGTTCATTATGAAGTACAATAAGGAAGCCCGCGCCGCTGCTGGCCGGTAGTGCTCCCGAGCCTCATTGATTTTGGCCTCTGTCACCTTGGCTTCCTTCACCTGCAGTAAAGATATCACAGTTTAAACACAAAGAGACAGTGTGCCGAACAGAAGAAGAAGTGCACCCCCTGACTCGTGCAGAACGGCAACGATTCAGCGGATCCGAACGGACTGTCCCACATCGCATGGAATACGCGTCTTGCGTCGAGATGTTTCTCAGCCACCGAAAGTGCAATCGTGCTTAGAAATGAACATCTGCATAAGCAGTGATCGTTCTCTCGCAGGCACACTAAGAGCATCACAAGTAGCTTTTTTTCCCCACCCCCCCCCTTTCTTCCTAGTGGGCTCTAAGTAAATGCCGGCGACATCAGTAAACATCGAGCAGAGATGAGAACCAAAGCTGACGTGATCCGACATTCTGACAGCGAAAAGAGGAACTTGGGGGCACTGACTAGAAGACAGAAAACCCAGTGGCAATGGCTCTCCATGCAGGCGATTCAGCATTTACTCTGAGGTACAATCTCTGGGGAAATAAACATTTCTGTCTGGGTGGGACCGAGTAATAAACTTCACAAAAAGCACATTTTGAACTACCTAATACTTATTCAAATGATTACAAGACGAAAACGGCGGGCGCAGGCTATTAGCCCAATACGGGCACAAACTTTCTGCAGCATGAATATTTTAGCCAATAGATGACAAAGTCACCTGCTGACCTAGGAGTGAGGGGTTTTAGCATTGTGTGTTACGCGGAGTAAGTCCAGATAAGAACATTTCAAGCCTGCAGTTCTGATGAGTTGTTTGTGGCGGCACTAGCCTCAAGTTACTGTTGGCCAATTAGGAGGAAAAAGGGAGAGGAATCTTACAGTGAGTCTGTTAACTTTCACTGTGAGCCTTTAACCTTTCACTAAGAGGTAACGATATAAAGTCGCTCTGAAACGACGACAAACCCTTTTCCGAAAGCCAGGCTTCTGCGGTGTGAAAATAAAAGAGACCAAGATGAATCATTTAATCATTTTTCCACGTGTAATTTTAGATTTGCTCTGCGCAATTCGAGCGCGAGACATTGGGGGGAAAATAGTCAAGACGAAAACTAATAAAGCCGCAGTAACCTTGATGCATAAACAGATCGACCATCAAAGGGTTTGTTTGCATTTCTTCAGGTGAAGTCCTGGAAAGTTATTTTTGTAAATAGTTTTCAGCAGGAAGGAGACACATCTCTGTGAGCGTGATGGAAATCAAAGAAATGTGTCGGAAGTAAGACTAGATTGACCTGTGTCTATTGTAGCCAACTTCAGAGATTTAAAACGACTCAAACTCAAAATGCTCTCGTTAGTGGGAAAGAATGCTACGTCAGCAGATTAAAAAGTCCAAAATTTCCAAAGAAACTGTTAAGTTTGGTGCTCTTTTTGTTGTTGTTGTTGTTTTTAATGTAGCACTGAGATGGACTAGATAGAGCCTTTACATGAATTTGGCTGTTTAAAAAGTCACAGTGTGGAAATTGAAGGGATGTATTGTTATTATTTTTAAAGTGCTACTGAGGCTATGAGGCTAGAACACCGCAGATGGTGTAAAACGCGATCTTGCCGTTTAGTCTGGCTCAGAGATGAGGAGAAGGATGGACAGCATAAAATCTCAGCAGTTCGATGGGCTCTTCCGTCTTGCAAAGCATACACCATAATGGGTTTAGAAATGGCGGAAAGCAGTCGCCGCTGCCTTTCATTAGCTTGTTAGAGTCACAGTGCTACTTTGTGAGGAGCAAAACAGCAAGAAGCAATATTTTTTCCCCCCCCCCAATTATGCTCAAAGACATTAGGGAAAACAGCTCTGGATAAAAGAGCAGCGATAATGAAGAGATGTAAAACAAACGGGACTGTTTCAGTGTGAAGAGAGTCTGGAAAAGAGATTTTAGATCATCCCCATCAAAACCGATCATGTTCATGGGTATCATTTGGCAGCTAATTTGACTGAAGGATTATGAACTTTATGACCGCTGTCTTCTTCGAAGGCAGAGTAATTTGGCTGTAAAGGTCAGCTCTTCCACTCACTGGTCCCTGAACACTGGTCTGATTATTGAATACTTGGCTCCTGTGTGTGCTTTCATACTGTGTCCACAGGTTCTTCTTTAGCAGTTTGTGGGTTTTGAAGAGTGTTTTAAGGTCTCGTCGTTATTTAGCAAACAATTAGACTTTTAGGTTGGGGAGATTTTTGTTGGTCTCTCATCATGGTTATGGCTAGTTTTCTTCAGATATGTTCACCTGCTGTGCTTCTTGAAAACGTGCAGCCAAACTACTCCATTATTTTGGAACCGGACTTGGTAAAAAAAAAAAAAAAAAAAGACTATTCCCGTTGCATTATGGTGGAAAAGTAGCTACAAAATTTATTGCTTGCCAAGAAAGCTCCTAAGAGGCCGATAGCAATATAAAAAGAGCTGGGGCAATTTCCAACAAGTGCTGGTTGCCTTGCAATCTTCTGTATTCTCCATAATGGAATTTCAAGTCAGAATTGCTTTGTTCCAAAGGAAAAAGAATGGTCTGATGAAAACAAACATGAATTTTGGCCCTACAGTTTTCAAATGTCCTGCGTAAAAGCTAACAGTACGCCACATATTCAACAAAAACAACAACAACAAAAAACAGCCACAAGCGAACATGGTGGTGGCAGGACAAAAGCCTCGGATTACTCTTTAGATCAAATTGAGGATTTGTGAAGACGGATAGAGTTATAAATACTTCCAGATTTTAGCCTAAAATGTCCATTTGTCAGCTGGAGAGCTAAGGAAGAAGAGGGAGTTGATTTCTCACTGTGATCTTGCATGCATAGAGCCAAATAAACAAAAGAAATCATTTATGAGACTGAAGTTAAAGTGTTGGAATTGCTGGCCAGAAAAGCTTGAGTTCACCTAAGAGAGCTGTGGACAAGAAATGTCCCCCTAATCTGAGGGACTTGTGGACGTCTTACTGGGTGGACTGGGCACATAATGTCAAGAAAAGAAATGAAACATTCCTACCAAAGAGGGACTAAACCTGCTACTGAACATCCATTAGCAACACATTTCATTCACATGTAGATATAGCAAACCTTCTGTTCGATCTCGGCAGCGGTGCGTTTGGTTGTCTCCAGATTTTCCACGAGCTCCGTGTCTCCAAGGAAGTTTCCGGAAGCTGAGGACAAACGGGAGAGCAGGTTGTCCTCCAGCGTCTTCAGGGTGATCTTAAAGCCGTTCTGCTCCTTCGTCAAGTCGGACTAAGAAAGGAAGAAATACATGCTGGTAGGTTTCTCATTTGAATGTGAGGAGTTGTACAGATGCTGGGTCAATACGAGGACATTCATACTGAAGGGCGCCTCAAAGGCAGAAGTGGTCGATACGCTCCGCATTGCCGTAAAGGACACATGAAGGCAGAGCTCGGAGATGGATTAACTCACGTTCGTCTGGTTGCCCACCTCTAACTTCTGCCAGCCGACCTCAGCGTGGGGAAGCCATCGATTCAAATGGGAGGGAAGGGAGCTTTGATGGGGAACTACCCAAACAGCCACGCACCCACCCGCGTCGATAATGACTAATCTCTTGCGAAACACAATGTTTTTAATTATGGGCCATTATGGGCGCCGGGCAGGAGGTGGACATAGAATTTCACATCATATGGATTAACATGCCATGCCGTCCGAAAACAGCTTCGACTGACAGTCTTTTCTCTTTGTTCTAGCTTAAAAACACAATAGTGTCAGAGGAGGAACTTAAACTTTTTCTCAAAGAATTGTGTTTGAGTGGCGTTGTGAGAACAAAGTCGACAGGGCAAAGTATTTCATTGTTTCATCCCGCTTTGTCCTTCATTTCAGCACACAGAGGTTTCGTGTGTTTCTGCTTAATAATGGCTTTTCTGACGTTTCCCTTAAAACCTTCTTCCGCAACCTTTGAATTACAATTGTTTCATTATAAGGAGGGCGACTCTTTGGGGAGAGCAAGATTTTCATCAAATGGTTTGAATATATCTACATATAACAGTGCAGTCAAATGTACTTCTGAATTGTCCAAAACTACATCGGAAATAAAAAGCAATACACAACTAAAGACGTCCCACTCTGACTCAGGACATCAGCTCAGGTTCCCGACCGCAGCATTTTTTTAAGCAATCGCTACCGAAACGTCTCAGTGTCGCTCTGCTGTTTGTTTTGTTTGCATGTGATTGATCGAAACAACTCGATTAAAACAAAGGGAATCAACCGGTCAAATCAGAGTGAACCTGCTGACGTTAGATTAGCATTGCACGAAGTTTATGCGGATGGATACATTGTGAAAAACGATGTTTTGTTGAGGACAGGAGCTGTCCTCAGCACTAAAGGTGGGGCATGTATGACGCTGCTAGCGTATCCAAATCTAAAAACGTGACATCAAGAGACAAAACAGAGAGGCTAAATAATTAAGAGATTAGGGTTATGGCACAGTCTGTCCCGAGATCTCAATTCCACAGGAAAGGAGGATGACTTTTGTACTGTGGTGATTAGAGGGCGGGGCTAAGCACTACGAAACCTTGAATGAGAAACATCTGCTTATTCTTCACGCGCACTGAACACTTGGATGGTTTTGCACCCATTATTCATTTCTTTTAATTTTTTTTACAGCATTCACATTTCTTGGTTTTTCATTGATACCGAACTACCATTACAAGCGAGACGTTTCATTTCTTTTTAAATGAACAAACTTTAGAAAAAATCACTGGAGAATATTCCATCTTTTTCCTCCCCTGCAATTATATCACGCAAAAGGAGGAGTTGAATTAAGAGATCCATCTTTGCAACAATATTTCATTTTACTTGCGTGAAAGCAAATTCATTTCACTGCTTAAAAATGTATTGTGCCTCTGGGTTGTTAATATTACATGCTCTAAATCTGTTGTTAATAACTAGGTTGGGGTTGAAAGATGCTGTAAAAGCCTTGAGGTTTTTTGGGGTTTTTTTTTTCCCTTCTTCTATTTCCAAACAGGATATATTGGTATCATTTTTGAATGCTAAATATGTTTTTGCAAGAGTCAAAAATGATCACAATGGGCTTTTTTTTTTCTTCTTTTTTTCTTTTTCAATATGGTGGACGGAGTCATCTGTGACCTTCTACATGCTTGCACTCACTGCTCTTGTGGGGGGAAAAGCTTCCGGCACTAAAACATTCCCAACTGGATGCAGTAATGAGTCAGTTTTTAACGATTAGCTTTCCTCTGGCACATTGTACTTGTAATTACCCCAGCTTGGGGAAAAACAAACAATTAACCAGTCAGCAGAACACCCTAATTGGTATTAAAATGAGATATTACATCTATCATTTCTTTTGGCAAATGATTACTGGGTGCCACGACGCGGTCGTGTTAAGGTAATTTAGGAAGCGGAGCATTACACGTCTCTCGTTAATGAAGGGGGTTTGTGAAAAAGCTAGTCTGGTGCAAAAACGCCACACAGTTAGCACAAGTTCACTGTGACAAAAAAAAAAAACAAAAAACAAAACAAAAGGTGAGGTAACTGTGGTGGGAAAAGGTTGCAGATACGACCCTCCCTCCAAACACCCGCCTTGCCAAAGAAAAAGGCATCTTGATATTTTAAGCCTGCCGTACCTTATTTATCTCGATTAAAAACTAGTTCCTTCACCCAGCAATCATCTTATGCCTGAGCAGCAACGCTAACCTCATTAAAGGTATTATAGCACAGAGATACTGGAGGAATATAAACAGGTACAGGCAATTTGCCCTCCTCTATCATTGCGATGATTGTTATCACTCTGGGTTGTTTACAGACAACAAAAAGCCATTCAGAGCTTCATTGTACGAGGCGTGTTCAGATATAAGGAGGCCTAGGAGTGCACAGAGATCCCGACACCCCCTCAAAGTTTCAGTGTTAATTAAAATGATAAGCGAGTTCCAGATCTTGTTTTTTTTTTTTTTTTTTTTTTTTCGTTTTTCTGTATCATCTGATCTGAGAGAAATGCTAATTAAACAAGCGTCATTAAATCACATTTCACTCCACTGAATATTCTGCTGAGAGGACACGAGGCTGAAAATATCTCTGGCATTCTGCCACTTCTCCCCACGAACTCTTCCGTCTCTCCCCTTCGTCAAGAACGAAGATTTGACCATGGATGGTGACCCGGCAGCGACAGGTCTGGATGAAGAACCGCCCAGGAAGTCCAGATGAAAACGCCAGAAAAAAAAAAAAAAAAAAAAAAGCCGTCAATATGCAAAAGCGGATTTTCTTCCAGAGTAAATCTGTCCGGCCCGCTAACGGGGTCCCTGTGATTTCTTCCACTCTAATCTCTACACGCCGCCGCCGGCAGCCAGACGTGTTCCGAGTAAGGAGGGGATTTCTGACTTTCCATTCAACTAACAAGGGCTGCATTTTAGGGACACGGAAAGTGTGTCAATGTGTTGACTAATTGCTGTGATACAGTAGCGCCATTGGCCAATCCATTTTCAAACAACTCGCATGAAACGAGCAGATTGCGGATAAGAAGGCATGGAGGCATCGTTAGGCACTGGCGCTTTGATCAAGAGAGTTTTTCCTTAATTACCACCATTTACATTCACACAGTGGCACATGCTGCGTATATCATGACTATGTGGTGCTCATTACATTTTTAAAGTTGCCCAGAAATATGGTCTATTGTACACAGTGTGCAGTTTGTCACACGCATTACGTTATATTGAATAACATAATTACCCCCCCCTCACCGTCAACAGTTCCTTTTAAAAGTCACAATGAATCAAAGTTTGAGATGTTCTCTGGGGCAATCTTATCACAACCAAGGGATGAAAACCGACCCGCCACTGAGTCGCCATGTTGGGATGTCAGACACTTGGAAAAAGCCGTGCAGTGCAGATTGGTTGTTGCTACGTATTGAAGCTCCACTCCAACCCTGGCAAACTGAAACACCCGGTAACAAAGAGAGATTTGCTCAAAAGTCCTGTAACATGTTCGAAGTAAAGAACATCGCTTTTAATTTTCTCCTATTCCAAAAATCCACACTGGGATCAATGGTGTGCAGCATTCTGCAGCATCAGGATGTGATTTTTTTTTTTTTCTTTCTCTCTTTGATCAACTGACTCTGGTAAAGATATTTCATTGCTATACGAGTGCCACATTTTATGAGTTAAATGAACATTTTGGATTCGATCCCAAATTCCCCATAAATACGTTTCCAGAAGAATTACAGATCGTTTTATGCTCACAGTTAAAATGATCTGCATTTTCTTCTTTGTGACACTGACACAGTAATTAAACTGCCTTTGAAAACACTTGCCACTGTAAGACATAGTTGTCTTTCCCTGCAGTTCACATAGTTAAAGCTGTTTCTAGTGTATCATTGCTACAACACAAATATGTGTTAGAAAGTTTCACTTGAACCCCAAGTTTTATGTAGCCTTCAATAAGCTTCTGGAATAAATGTGCAGTGAAATATTAGCACTCTTTTCGGCTGAATTGACACCGAAAAAAAAAAATCTTAATTTTCTTCTTTTTGACGCCGACGGAGTCATTTAGATTGGTTGGTTTCCAGGCACAGATGAGACTTTTAAGCTCAGGCCACAGAAAGGTTGATGTAATTTCTTTCAAAGGAACCTTCAGTAATAATTGAAGGTAATAATAGTTTTGCTTTATTCATCCCAAACGTCAGTTTTACTTTCTGTTTTCGCGTCGCTGTATTTTTGAAATACCCATTTGTGTTCTCCTACTTGTTAATTTGACATGAAAAAGGAGGAAGTAGTTGCTACAGCTTACATTATGTTCTAGATACATCAGTGGTAGTAAAAATGGAAGCATATCTTGAGTGAATGTATTCTAGCAGCTCTAACAACAAATCTGTTGCTGCTTTCTTTTTTTTTTTGAACGCTTGCATCTTCTTGTGTTACTACCAAAAACTGAAATTCCTTTAAAAGTGGACACAATGCATGAAAAAAAAAATTTTTTTTTAAATGAAAATATGCTTCTAAAATAGGTACGCTTTGCACATTTCCAATTTTTGGTTAACTCCATATGCATGTACAAGCCATGTTAGCGCACACAACTTTTTATGCACGTAATACAATGCATGCACTCCCACGCACACACACACACACACACGCACGCACGCACACATGCATTCGGCTGAGCAGTTTCCCTAAGTAGGCACCCTACAGTAAGCCTCATAATTATCAGACATCCACCAGGCGTTAATCAAAGGCGCTAGCTGATTGTCTTTGAATCAAAGAGCCCAGACTTGCAGCCTCCTGTGATGTTTCGAGACAGACGTTTTCTCGCTGACACGTTGTGTTAAAGATGGATAATGACAAGCGGGAGTGCTAAGCCCATTTTGTGGAGGCCTCGCACTTCTCCGTCTGTTTCTTTTAATTATACCTGCTCAGAGGAAACGTTAGGCGTCAAACTCGGGCGGCATAACGCGAGCCGCTGTTTATCCTCTGAAGAAAGCCGATGAGTGGGTCACGGTCTCCGCTCAGGTCTGCTCAGACTCACGTTTACGTCTCTTTTGACATTTATGAAAAACATCCCTGTTGCCCAACAGTTTCAGATATTATTCCTCTGCCTCTTCTTACCTTCAGCTGCTCCAGGTCAGGTCTCTCCATGCTGACCACCGCCGCCAGCAGCTGGTCCTCCAGTCCGTCTCTGGTCACTGTAAAATTTATCAGGGTGCACTGCGCCTGCAGCTCCGGCTGGTAATGAGGGTTGGCCAGCTTGGTGTGCAGGATGAGTCGGAAATTGGGGCTGTACTCGCACTCCTTGTCTCCGACCTTTATATATCTGAAATGTTTGTTTGTGGAGGGTTTCGGCGTGAGAGGCGGCATCAAAAAGTCACTGCATTCAAATGAACTGAAGGAACCAAACCCTTGTGTGCTTCGGTCTTTATCAGACTCACACGGTTGATCAAAGTGTTCAACAATTTAGATGAACATTCATAGATATTCAAGACTGTAATACTGCATTTGTAAGCAAGTAGAAAACATTTCTCACCCCTCAGGTTAAAACGACCAGTTGAAAAGCTGAATTAGTTTCATTTTGAGAGACATTCAAAGTAAACATCGACCTGGTTTTGAATCACAGTGAGCTGATCTCACCAATCATTTCTATTTAGTGACATATCAGAGAAGTCGGAAGCCCGTCTTTAAGTCCCACCTGCCCTTCTTGATGGTTTCTCTTCCCAGCAAAGGGCTGAGTACAGGATCCAACGTTTCTCCCAGATTTTCAATCAGAACCACATCACCGGCTGCCAGCGCTCTCTCCACTGCATCCAGATACCTTTCAGGGCAAAAAGGAGGACATTTCTGTGAGAATCCATCAACCGCAAAAGCCCTGGACAAGCTCCCTCCCCACACATCTCTTACCCTCGTTGTTCAATGCGGATCACCCGCAGCCGATCGCCGTATCTGTTTTTGATCCACTTGACGCCCTGCAGCTGGGGGTCCACCATGAGGGGCCAGCGCTGGCAGGAAGTTAAAATGGTAGCGTTCTCTGCAGACATCCCGTCAGCCGGCAGGCCCTCGTTCTGCCACGCAGCGATGTCGGCGTCGTCAGTGAGCATGGTCAGAGGCGCCAGGTCTGCAGTCACCGGGATGGGAACCTGATTCCATAGGAAGAAGCAGCAATTTATCTGCAAGGTTTCTGCCGGTTTCATCAAGTCAAATGTAAGACTTTTTAATGAAACCTTGAATGCAATTAAAGACCAAAAAGACTAAATACAGAGGA
Source organism: Poeciliopsis turrubarensis (assembly GCA_010277015.1). Taxonomy (NCBI): domain Eukaryota; kingdom Metazoa; phylum Chordata; class Actinopteri; order Cyprinodontiformes; family Poeciliidae; genus Poeciliopsis; species Poeciliopsis turrubarensis. The sequence continues at coordinate 817,114 of VMRN01000054.1, forward strand.
TGGTTGGGGGATCCTCCTGTACCACAAAACTCTGGTCTGTTTGCGCTTACAGCCTTAACCCTCAGAGTGACAAAATCCTTTTTTTTTCTTTTTTTTTTTTTTTTAAATACACCTACCATTTTATGATGCATTCTTCAACTTACTTTAATAAAAGTAGAATCCTATTAAATATCTCCAGTTACTGACAGCATAGAAAATATCGGTAATTTTAAAAACTTACACCTATATGTGCATTTATTGGTCTTCAATTCCCAACACGCCGCAGAAAAATTCACAGAACTCAATGTCTCTGTAATAATATTTAATAAAAACCTATTTTCAAACAGGGAGGAGTGGAACGTCACACGGTGGATCGTATCATAACAGGGTGGAAAAATCAATGTCTGATTCCACAATCAGATGATTACTTTCTACCCTGTTGGGGTCATGAACTTTTCTAACTAATCTACCTGCAGCTCTTCATGTGGTCAGCATTTAGCCAGTTAACCTTCAACAGAATAACAAACCTTTTATGACTAAGTCAAATATAATGTTTTTAAAATCTTACTGAAGAGACATTTTCCACAGGGTGGAACATTAAGGTTTGCCCATACATGTTTCACATATTTAAACATGTACAATATGAAGAAAATATCAAATAAGAGAAAGTTTCAACAGATTCAATTGCATATTAAAATAGCGTTTAGTACAGTCAATCAACTTATGGAAGAAAAACAAAAAACAAAATCTATATTTCATAGTTTAAACTTTTTGAGGAAGTCTATTACGCTGCACTGCGGACACAATGAAATTGAGCATGTGTGTCACCAAAACGGTGTGTAAAGTACAAAATAATATTTAAAATGCATTTAAATTATATTTGAATGATGGCAAACATCTAAATGTATAATCAAAATGCATTATTGTAAATATTTGTGCACATCTGAGAAAAAAAAATGAACATGAAAACACGGAATCACCCGTACCTTCAGCTGACTGAGGTAAGGCCTCCAGCAGTTCTCCATCAGATGTCGCCTGTAGCGTTTGGTGAAGTAGCCCAGGTAGGAGATGAAGGCAGTGCTGAGGAGGACATCCCCACACAATGTCCTCTCCTGCTTTCGAAAGTTTTCTATCGCTTCCGCCCATCGGACATTTTCAGCCGCGAGACCTCCCACCTGGAATACAAGCAGAGAGCAGAAAACGCATTTCCTTTTCACTCCCACTGCAACTTCTCCTTCCTCACCATACACCACCCCCCCCCCCCCCCCCCCCTCCTCACCCACCCAACTCCCAGAGAGATTTCGGTCGAATCAAACTTAAATTAATCTATGGATGCTGCTGCTGATGCAACCGGCCCACGATCGCCCAACCACAACAGTGATTTGCAACCTCCAAGTCCTGTTTTTATTAGATTTTCATCTCCTTTATAACATTTCGGCTCGTGTTCCAACACCTCCACTTTTTACCGCCGGAGTGATCCAATTTCCCTCCACTGATGAATACAGCTCACGCTAATATCTCATCTCTGCCAAACTCGAGGGGCCGGATGCCTTTACGCACATACTGGGAGCTCGGCGCCCGTCGCGGAAACAATGTGCACTTGCAAGGTGCATTTGCATTGATATTCAGGACTGACTGGCAGATTAGCACAACCTCTGCTGCTTTTTGTTGCTCCTGTCAGGCCTTTTGAAAGCCTTCTCTGAATAATTTAGATCATCGCGCTAACATTGTCAACACTCATCTCTTTGTTTAGCTGTCGTCAGCAGTGGATGCACGCGTCGCTGGGTGATGGTGGGATTTAAGTAAACGCCGTGCCTGTGTGCAACGTACATCCCGTCGGCCACGAGAGAGAAAGTCCCGCCAGCTGACAGCTTTAAAAAATACCGAGTGTTATGCTCCGTATTCCTAATGCTAATCCTAGAAAGACATTTGGACTGCGTTTATTTAGAGTCACTTATGTTCATACCGACATATCTGGACAGCAGATAACTTAAATATACACTACATCAAGAAAGTTAAACTGATAGCTGACATATTATGAATTGACCTGTCAAAAACTGTTATCTGAGAAAGCTTTAGTCGTAAAAGCCTTGTAAGTAAAATAAAGAAATATGATTTTGAGTACATTAGCAATACATCAAGATCCATTTAATATCTAAAAGTGATCATTAAGCATTCATCTTCATTGATTGAAACCATCCAGAGGCCATTAGTTTTGACAGGAGGCACCGGAGCAGCTGAGACAAACCAGAAAGCCTAGGCTAACATTTATAAAGCTAATTGTGTTCTGTAGCAAAGTACTCAGCTGTCACTGGTCTGAATGATTAGACCTGTGTTTCCAACTCCAATACCTGCCAAGTGTTCAGTGGAACAGATTCTAAAGCTAAAAGTCAGGAGGCAATTATAGCTCTCATTCATGGTGAGAAGATATGGGGTCACGACTGAACTGCAGAAAACACAAAATCTTCCCAAGTATTTTTGGTCCAGTTTCCAGAGCAAATATAAGACAAAACTAAGTTACAGGTAACTTTTCAGCAAGAAATAGGAGCTTGTCAAACCTCACTGCAAGGCAACGCTGTTAATACATGTGCCTCCATTCAGCCCTCGGTCTAATCAAGTCACAGTATTCTACTTTAATTTTACACCTACATTAAAATTTAAAATCCTATCCTCATTGATCGACATCCATTCGAAATATTCGTCCTGATTCTGTCCTTTTCTCTACAGAGAGTTCAATGAATCAATCGATCAAATTTTGCTTGTAAAGCACATTTCAGCAGGAAGGCATTTCAAAGTGATTTACATTATAACAAATACAAAAGGTCACGCAGCATAGAATCAACAATCAAAACATGACATTAAGTCAAGTTCCATCATTAAATTTGTAACTGATTATGTTTCGAATACAACTCTAAACAGGTGGGTTTTTAGTGGAAATTTAAAGGAAGTCTGTGTTTCAGCCGTTTAAGGAAGTTTGTTCCAGATTGTGGTGCATAGACGATGAATGCTGCTTCTCCCCGTTTGGTTCTGGGGATGCAGAGCAGAACAAACAATCAATCAAACAGCTGCAGCTGTTTGATTGATTTGTTGGACAGACCTGTGAAGTCGCTGTTGCAACAATCAATGCAACTGAAGATAAATGCATGGATGAGTTTCTCTAGATCTGGCTGAGACATTAATCCTCTAATCCTGGAGATGTTCTTCAGGTGATAGATAGAAGGCCGACTTTGTAACTGTCTTTATGTGGCTCTGAAGGTTTAGGACAGAGTCCATCTCTACTCCCAGGTTTCGGGCCTGATCGCAGGTTTTTAGTTGTAATAACCGAAGCTGTGCGTTGGCTCTAGATCTATAACTCTAGATCGTTCCTCTTAGGTCCAAAAATAACTTCGGTTTTGTTTCTTTTTAGCTGGAGAAAGTTTTGGCACATCTAAGCCTTTATTTGGTGACTGGATGGGCTCAGAGTCACTTCATAATGTAGAGCTAAGTATCATCTGCATAGTCATGGTAGCTAATATTATTTCCTGTTATAACCTGAGTGAGTGGGAGAATATAAATATTGAATAAGAGGGGTCCTAGGATTGAACCTTGGGGTACCCCACATGTGACCTTTGACCTCTTAGATGAGAAGTTTCCAATTGAAACAAAGAAATCCCTGTTCTTTATGTAAGATTCAAACCACTTAAGCACTGGACCGGAGAGTCCAGTGCTTAGTCGATTCAGTAATATGTCATGGTTGACTGCGTCAAAAGCTGCACTGAGGTCCAACAGAACCAACACCGTGGTTCTCCCACAGTCCGTATTTATTTGGATGTTTACAAGGGCTGCCTCTGTTGTGGTGAGCACAAAGGCCAGATTGGAAGGAGTCAAGGCGGTTGTTTATCATTAGGAAGCTATTTAAGTTTTTTCAATAACTTTGCTGATGAATGGGAGGTTGTAATCGGCCTGTAATTCTGCAGTAGTAATTTGTCCAGGTTGTTCTTTTTTATCAGTGGTTTGATCACTGCTGTTTTCAAAGCCTGGGGGAAAACGCCTGATGTGAGCGATGAGTTCACCATTTGGATCAGATCAGTAGCAATAACAGGCAGGACTTTCGGAAAAGAAATGCGTGGGTCGGACATCCAGACAGCAGGAATTTGAGCTTAATAGACTTATAATTTCTTCTAGGGTTTTATAATTAATTAGTTGAAATTGGGTCATTGTTCCTGTATTTGTTTTGTTTGGGTACAGCAATGGTTCTGGCTATAGAGGTGATGTGCAGATTAATCCTCAGATTTTTTGTAAGTTTTCTTTGAAAAGAAGCTGGGAAACTGGTTGCAGGCGGCATTAGATTGAAATTCAGGTGGCAACGTCATCGTCTGTGAGCCTGCCAACTGTTGCAAATAAAGCTCGAGCATTGTTGATGTTTTAGTTGATGGCATCTGCAAAGAAAGCCTCACTTTGCATGTTTTAGTGTTGAGTGATAACCAAGTGTGTGTCCTCGAGCGTGTGTTGCTTGTTTGACATGTTGTGCATATATTAAAGAGTGAATGCTGAAATAACAGACAATGATTAAACAACCATAATCAACGAATATGAGAGATAGAAGCTCATTTGAAGTCGGTAAAGAAATTTTCCACCTATGTTGGAGTTTGAATAAAGTCAGTGTCAAAGTTCGTTGGCGGCCTTTAACCTCAATTCCAAGTTTTATAGACGACAGACGCCCTCGACTCCTGAGGCAGAACCTCCCTCAGCCATGCTTCTGATCAAGAGGCTCAGGCAAATGAATCTCATGGATCTGCTGTATATTGTATTCTATACTTCTATTAAAAAAAAAAACAAAAAAACAGAGTGTGCGTGACAAGATCGCAGTCACAGAACACTGGATTAATGTACCAGTTCCTCATTTTAAACTAAGCAAAGGCGGTAAGCAGGATTTCAGTCAACAAGCGAGGGACTTAGCAGCTGGATGAGTCACTATGTCACGTCTCTGTTCTAATGCTCGGTTGTTTTTAAAACAAAAAGACTGCGTGGAACGCTGCAAGAAGCTGCTGCATGCTACACAGACAGAATGAGGTCCATTTGCATGTTAATAGAAGTCGCAGGGACTTTAATTGGCGTTAGAAAAGGAGTGTTGAGTAAAGCTCAAAAAAATTTTAATTGGAAATGTTCCACATTCTCATTTCAGAAAGTAAAATTATATAGATTCATGAGATAAAGAGTGAAACAGAAGTTTAATGATTATGGATTACAATGAATAAATATGGTCAATTAAATGTCTAGAAACATTTGAACATTACCTAAGAAACACCAAGGTCACCGAACCAGCTTAGTGCACGTTTTCCTTTCTCTAAATACGCGACAACTTTTTTAATCACTTTTCATCATCAGTAGGCCATGATGACTACTTTTCCAAGAAATAAAACAAATCATGACACAACAGAAACTCCAATGTGATCAAAACTAGAACAGAGCATTTCATTCATTCCCCTGTAAAATAAACATTTTCATAAAAACCATGTAACCCTGCGGGAAGAGCAGCAACGCTGTGCCAGGCCTTAAAAAGTCTTCAGAACCACTGAAACATTTTATCACATCAGAACCACAAGCTTTTGTGTATTTTACTGAGACACGTATTTCTACTAAACACCTGTCCTGAGAAGCCCTCAGGGATGTTTCAAAAAATAAAATAAAATGAATAACAAGCAGGTCAGGGGTAAAGATGTGAGGAAGCTTAAAAGTGGGTTAGGTTATAGAACAATATCTCAAGCTTTGAGCAACCACAAAATCCACAAAAAAGACGCGGCCATTTGCTTAAATCTACAGAGAGGCAAGAGGCATGGAGCCATTATGCAGGAGGAGTTTGAGATTTACAGATCAGGTGAAAGACTGTAAATCATTTACTCCATAAGTATAATCTTTATGGAACAGCGCCAAAAGAAAGCCAATGCCAAAAAAAAAAAAAAAAAAAAGTGAGAGAATCCTCTGGTGAGGTGAGAGAGGGAGAGACTGATTGTTTCTGGGCTGTATTTAAAACATCGTGTGTGTGTGTGTGTGTGTATGGGGGGGGGGGGGGGGGATGTCACCATGCCCACATCATCCTTTGGGGAAACACGGTGTTAATATCTGGGTGTGAGAATACTTTTCTTCAACGAGTGGGAGGAAAGCCAGTGAGAGAGGAACAGGAGGAAGGATGGAGCTAAATACAGGGAAACCCTAGACGGAAGCGAGTTGAAATCTGAAAACTACTCGAAAGAGGGGGAGTAGAGCAAAACAATGCCTCCAAGTCCAGATCTACGTCCAACTGAAAGCCCGTGACAAGACTTGGAATATGTGTTCACACATGTCATCCGTCCACAGTGGGAGCTGCTGCTTTTTTTTTTTCTTTTTGACAAATGGAAAAAAATAGAAGAGCGAAAGAAAAGCGGCATATGTTTCAGTCTCTAGATATGTGAAGATGGTAGAGAAATATCCCGGAAGAAAATCAGAAAAGTTGGTGGTGCAGAGAAGAACTCAAGGGACGCGTTCAAATGTGCGACACCTTCAGATTTTATCTGTAAAAGAAAAATATCTATAGATATTTTACTTGTTTTTTCTTTTACTTGCTACTTTGTTGGTCTATAAATTGCAATCCCTTTAAAATACCTCCAGGTTTGTGGTCGTAACGAAGTGAAATGTGAATTAGTTCAAGGGGAGTGAATACCTTTCCAATATGCAATGTTTGTGAGTCAAACGGGAAACAGTGTTTTCGGTGTGTTAGTGGTTAGCCTGTGCTCTGCGTTATCCTGCAGCTGTCCTCCTCACCAGGCGGTTGGCCAGTGAAATGGTGCGAGCCGTTGATTCTGCTTCCTGTTGGCACTTCACTTTGTCCGCAGTGGCTTTCTCAAACTTTGCCGTGAGCTTGGCTAAGTTCTCATTAAGGTGCTTAAAAAAAAAAAAAAAAAACACACACACACACACACACACACAGAATAAGAGAGAGAAGAAAACATATTAGGGACTTATTAATTTGTTGATGAAGTCAAGTAAAACATGAGGGCTTATAAAAGTAGCTTTGGATGGGAGGGAGGAGACAAGTTGGATAAAACTTTCCTCTTTTCCTCTTTTGTTGGATTTATTGGCATATGGAAGCAATTATAACAAGGACAAACAGGATTAATCGGCAGAGAAGCACACAGGTTCAGTAGATTAGCTTGAGGGTTGCTAATTCCCCTTGGCTCTGAAAGCCATTCTCTGCTCAGGCGATCTGACTGAAGGCTGAAAAATGACAGCGAGAAGTCATGCTGGATCTTATTAACAGCCGACGCGCCGCACTCCGCAGGTTTTGATGTAAGCGGCCGCATCTGCCGCAGTCGCAGGCCTCGCTTTCCGCTGAGACTCTCCGGACCTCTGATGAGCTGAATGTCAAATACCACTGAGCAACAATTATTTACAGCTGCCTTTTCTACGGCAAATGGTGGGGGGCGGGGAGGGACGGATTTGGTTTTAGATTAATGAACAGCAAAAGTCTTTTAAAGCACTTACACCAGCTTTGTATTGATGGAAAGCTGACGGTGTATAATTACTGGAAGAGCTTGTGTGTCAACTGTCACTCAAAGGCTGATAAAATAATTCATATCCTGACTTTCTGCCGCCGCTCACACAGCCTGTGGTTGTTTCCATTTTATCTGTGCGCCATCAGATTCTTAATATGCTGCGTATCTTCGGGGTTTGATGGAGTTGTTGATCCGAGCTGATGTCTCGCAAACCAGGCGCCGTTGTCTACCTTTCTCGAGTCATTATTCAACTCTCAGTCAGCCCAAAACTAAAGTTGAGAGATTTTTTTTTTTTTTTTAACGACTGTCACTGGATATTGACTCGGAGGACTGATGATACGGAAAACACAAATAAAAGTATACCTTCAAGGATCATAGCAGCGATTTGCAACATTAATACCAAAACTTTCTTAAAAAAAAAAAAAAATGAGAGAGCGAGATCTGTTGAAGTCAGTGTTCTGAAACAGACTTTTGACTTTTTCAGACTCAAATGATCAGAGTTTGTTTCTCCCTTCTTAAGTTCTGAAGACGCCAAACATTTATGGTAGATATTTCTATACAAGCCAGACTTTATAAATAGAACCAGCACGAATCCGAGACTTGATAAACACGGAAGAAGGACACAAGAATGAAAAAGAAAAACATAAAGCAGGAAAACTAGAATCCAAAAAATAGATTCTGAAGACATTGAGGACAAAAATTAAGTCACAAGGGAAGATATAGGAAGGGACTGAAGTTAACAGGAAAAGTTGAAGAAAAGGAAAAATGTAAGGACATAGGAAAGGACACAGGGTCAGAAGTAAGGATATATGAAAGGAAATTGAAGGAAGGAGAAGAGAAAGTCTAATAAATAAATGAAGGAAGAAAAGACAATGAAAGAGAAGGAGGACAAACTTAAGACACAGAGGACAGAAGGAACTGAAAAAATGGGGTGGGGAAAAAGATGTTTCTCTGAACTTCATTTTCTTTTCTTATGCTAGAAATTCAATCAATGTACCGCCCTGAAAACCAACTTCGTTATTCCCGACAATCGTCCAACTTACGTTGATCTTCCTCTTGATGGCCGTTAGCTTCTCCTGCGCAGCAGCCAGTTCAGCGTTGGCCTTGCGTAGAGCTTGACGTTTGGGCTCCACCTCACAGTAAACCTCGTAGAACTTGACGATGTTCAGAACCCAGGAACACAAACCAGCGGCTGCGTAAGACTTGGAGGCCACCAGGTCCGGCTGGAACTCTGGATTCTAGAGGGAACCAAAACGGATGAAGAACAGTCTGAAACGACGCTCGACCAGGTTTATCACTCAAATCGCTCATGTCGGGATTTGAGTGATAAATCAAATTTCCATGGTAAGAATCATTTGCAGGAACCAAAGTAGGTTTCTGGGGAAAATACTCAGAAAATACTCTACTCCCATTGTTCTCTGTAGAGCAATGGCTGCTGTCCAGCAGTTTTTAGATATGCCACAGGTACAAAACGCTGGAATGAAATGGCTTAATTACCTCCTCCTTGTGGAGATATGTTCTCCAGAGCCTTAATGACCTAATTATTCTATTCTGGTGCGGCGCAGCAGAGGCACATCTAAAAGTTGCAGGGCAGCGTTACTTGAAAATGGTCTCGCAGAAACAATGTTGCTCTTCACGATAATCATTGCGACAATTTATCGTCCAGTGAAATTTGCGACTGTGACAGACTTAAGAGTCGAGTGGCACGGGGTAAAACATGGCGCCGTGTCATGGGGGTGACTGGTGTAAAGATTACAATTTGTTAGTAGAAGACCAGATGGTCCAATGCTCTCCTCCAAACCTGAGCCAGAAAAAAAAATCCATTTGTAATGTAAAAGTCTGGAGTGGCTTTATATGAGTTATAAAGTGACACTGAGATACAATCATCAATTAAAGACGTTCTCCTAAAAAATAAAAATAAAAAGAGATATTTTTATTTTCATGACTGGGATTCCTTTTCTCTATTTTGAACAGGATGGCGTAGTTTATTTCACATCCATGATGTTTCTTGGGATTTTAAACCAGAACCACGAAGAAGATATTTTTTTTTCTACAATTGGGATAATGCTTCTTTCACACTTCAAGCTGGGACTTGATGCCTTCAGGCCAATATCTAAAAGGCCTGAGGCAGCAAGGGGGGTTGGAGCCAACCCACTGTGATTACACCTCTGAGCCACCAAGACTCGTGTTAAAGTAAAGCCGCTTTAGGCCAAGTGGCATGATGTAGGGTTGACAGAAGGCTAATGAGACAATCGGTCGCAGGACTTGAGGCTAAAACACAACTCAGCACTTTCCCTGGTGTCATTTGATAGTTTGTTAATTCTCACCTTTAATCGACTTTGATGAAGTATATTAATACAAAACACCATTGGATTCTAGCCAGATGCCTCTGGTGTCGCGGGGTTATAAATACAAAAACAATAGGGGTATATTCTTTAATGCATAACCCCCCCCCCACACACCTCGAACAGAATAGGAGATACGCGATACGCATTTTGATGCAAAGTGCTTGATGTTTACCCAGCTGAGCATTCGGTGCTGTTCAGCAAAGGTGTCTTAATCTGGGTGGAACGTGGCGGGATCCATCGGTGATGTATAAACAAGCAGAAGCAGCTTAAAGAGGGGATTTATTTGCATCTATTACATGTAACAGCTTAGAGAAATATCCTTATGGCGAGGACATGAGGAGGAATGCCTTGTCCATGGACACTTAGCTATATGGATTAGAAGGGAACCCAAGATTACGACCTTTGACCTGCATATTAATCCCTGGCTGCGAAATGAATTCATGGAAAGTCATTTGTGATTTCATGCAGACGTTAATGAATTAAAAAAGAGAAAAAATGTATTTGTGGGATCTTAGTTTTCTCATGAGCTTTAGAAGTCCACTTATGAAATTTGTTTACAGTCCAATAACTTGCTCCCCCTGCTGTGCTGTAAAGGTCATTTTTGTAATTTGTTAACTCCAAAACGAACGCATGCATCTCTTACACGCAAACAAAAAGGTGAACGTATCTCTGGGATCCGTTCATAAATTTATGATGAACACAAGACTCAGATCAAAGCTGGCTGGTCAGATCACCATTAAAATATTTTTGCCTTTTAAAGATGATAGAAAAGGTGCTAGCAAAAGAAGGATTACTGGAATTAGATAACTGGAAAAATCAAAATGCCAAGACAAAGTGTAACAACTAAAAACACATAATATACATAGCGTATCCTTTCCTGTTCTCGTAACGTTGAACATTTAAGTGAGAAAATAAACTTTGAATATGCCAAAAAACTGCACGTCTAGCATTTTATCTCGCCAACTCCTTGTCTTGTGTTTCACCTATTGGATATTTTGGTCTGTTTTTCATTACGGCAACATTGACAAAAATGATAAAACGTCATGCAATTACACTGTGGCCGAATACAGACACCGTGAGGCTGAGGTTGACTGGCGACGTCTATTGGTGGCACAACAAATTGATGCTCGGAATATTTTTAAGCTTAATGTAAAGAGCCAAAAGAAAACATGCGAGAAAGCCATGAATGCTGCAACTAATCTATCCACGCGAATGAATGGCGGCAGGGCAGACATGTGACGAGGTAAAAAGTGACATTTAAATGTTACGAGACCTGACTTGGTAAGAATTCAGCTGGGACTTTGGAGGAAGACTGACTGGGGTGCTCATTAAGACTTTATTCGCCACGTTTTGCTGCAGTCAGATTAACTGAAAGGACGTCCCAACGGGGCTTCACATGTCAAGCAAACACGGCGTGTGAAATATTCAATAATCCTACAGATATCTGCCAGTGAAATTTGCTTGAAAGGTTAACATTAGCTGAAGGTAGTCACAATGGAAGCTTAAGTCACAATAAGTTGAGAAAAAATTATTACACAATGTTAAAAATTCAGCTCAACTGATATTTTTTTAGATAAGAAAACAAAACTTAATGAAGAATAATTAAACTGATTGAACAGGAGATATTAACATCATGCCCTCTAATACCTGGTTTGACTCCTTTTGGGTTTAAATAGCATTAGCAAGACATTTCTTGTAGCCGTATGTTTCCAACATCGGATTGAAGAACATTTGCCCCACTCCTCATTTTCAGCCTCGAGGTATTTTAGCGTGTTTTTTTTGCATGTGAAGTCCAGTTGTCGAATGTCCAAAGTTTTTCACATGGCTATGTTTTCGTAACGCCGCTACAAAGATGAACGCTTGCATATAAGCTTTCTGGAGAAACAGAAGTGTGCGTTATCTGCTGCACTGCCATGCCTCGTGTCTGCTTCATTGAACCTCATAATCAGGGCAGCTGTTAAATTTGCAACACTTAATTTACTCCTTGATTTTCTCTGGCTGTCATTTTAATGCTTGACAGCCATAATGTGCCTCTGTCATTATAATCACGGCCTGCTAAAATTAGGATTTATTAGCAGAAGTCGGAGCGCAGTGCTTGGCGACCCACCAGCCACGAGGAGGGCTCACCTGCAGGTAAGGCCGGATGGCTTTCAGGCGAGCCTCCGGGATGTTTTCTTTGTTGAAGTTTATCAGAGAGTCCAGGAAGGAGTCCACCTTGGCCATCATCACCTTGGCCGCCTTCCAGCTGCGATCCTTCGGGACTTTGCCTCCGGGTGCCATCAGGACCATGACCGCCGCCGTGACGTTGGTCACGGCCGCCACGGGAGAACCGAACGACTTCAGCTCGGTCAGGTTATTCTGAAGAGGAAAACGAGGAGGGAATTGTAACCGTTACAGAAGAGGGAGTGTGTGATTTAATTGAGTTTGAGAAACTGTGCAATCTCTCTGGTCTTCTGAGCAGGCGGGAAAAGAAAGTGGGGCTGAAAAAAGGAGCGGATTAGAATAAAGGAAGAAGAACCTGTGCTGACTGAGACAACAACAGAGAATTCTAATTAAAGAATCTGGAGAGAGCTCTGAGCAGTGATTGAACTGTCTGTTCTGCTTGTTTGAACAGAGAGCACCTTTTAAACACAGAGGGTGTTTTGGAAAATCCCTCAGCCAGCTCTTAAACCTGCATGGGACGCAAGGATAAAGTAAAATGTCGACGAAACATAAAGACAACATTATTGCAGTAAAGGCCCGTCTAAATCCTGTGATTTAATCATCTTTTCTCACTCGTCAAGTCCACAAAAAAGATCAAAAAACATCTTTTTTTTTTCAAGAAAACAAAAAATGAACATACAGGTCAGGAGTGACGGGACAAATCAAATATGGCGGAGAGTGAGATAGCAGAGGAACTGACTTTGTTGAGGGTGTTGAGGGCATCCTGAGCTGCTTGCAGAGCCGGCTCAGCCTTCGCCAAGTCCTCCTCACAGTCTCTCTGCTTGCCGCTTACCACTACAGCAATGGCCGCCACCCTTTGTTCTTCCTCATCAGCCACAGCCTTCTCCTTTGTGACTTTCTCTGTTTCTATCCCAACCTCCTGCGGGCAGCACAAAGGGCTCAGTCAGAGAATTAACCAAATTTGGTGGACATAGTCTGCAGTGAAACAGCACTGCGCCTAGGTGTCCCGCAGGCTAGCAAAGTAGGAAAATGGTTACAAATGGCATTCAATTCGCTCTTACTTGAATCAGCTTGTCAGCATCTTCATTCTTCTGCTTGAGTTCCACTTCCTGGGCAGCCAGCTTGGCCTTGAGATCATCCACCTATCAGAGGAGGAGACTCAGGAGTTCAGCACTGAGAAGCAAGACTAACGGCTCCAGGTGTAGCTACGGTTCGACCGAATTGACTTTTCATTTGTGCCAAGTGCTTGTCCATACGTGGTCTTGACATGATATTAGTGATCATTTTTCCTTTCGGGTGATTGGGGAAAAAAAAAAAACAACATTTTTCCAATGTCCCTTTTAAAAGGGCCCCAATATTAGCAACAGTTTCTGTACTGCACACCTTTTTATGGATAGTCCACAAAACTCTGGTGTGGGGCATTGCTCAAAGAGAAGATAAGGTCTCTGGCTGTTTAGGCTGAAACGTGGAAAACTGAGGCATTGGGCGCAAAAGATTTAAACGTCATCATGGCGCATTGGAAACAGCCTTTGCCTTTAGCTTTAGTGACACAAATCCTGGTTGGTTTTGGTCACTTCTTTCTTTTAATGAATCACTGTTTGAAAACTGCCTTTTATATTTCATCTACAGCACTGTGAGGGAAATCTGAGTAGAGAGCAGGGCCGGTAGATGCAGAAAGAAAAAAAAACAAAACACATATTGTGTATTTATGCATCAAGTACAGAGATCGGGGGGGAGAAATGAAACAACAAGCATGGGGTTCATGCTAGTGTTAAAAAGGCACAGTGGATACCTTTTCAGGTAAAATATCCCCACCAGTGTAACCTCATCCTAAATACTATAAGGGTTGTAATCCACACAATGTAGCAATAAACTATCTATTTTTGTTATCATCTTGTAACTCATTGCAGCAAATGAGTGTTATCTCATTTAAAGTCTCACATGCTTTAGAGGGACTGATCGTTTATTGTCGGTGATTGTATCATCACTCGGCCGTGTGGAGAACACAACTGCTGACAAAGCTGAGCGACCATTTAACTGAAATCTAAACATCTCCTTAGTCGTTCAAAGCCATGGATACGGTTCTGTGACTGGGAAAGCCTAACAAATAAGCCCCTCAGAGTGCCCTAAACCTTTTGATGATAAGATGGTGCGCCGTGCTGGATTGTGCGATGTGACCTTTAATCCATTATGTAGAGAAAATCTTTCCCTGTCCACGCAGATAAAGCCACAGAAAAGATGAATGGCACGGATTTCTGGGGAGAGGGAGTGAAAAAAATAAAAATAAATAAATAAATAAAAGCTTTAGGATGAAGAGCTGCTATCAGCGCACATATACACGCACTCACTACCAGAGACCAAGGACGGTCATAAAGAGAAATTAAAGCTGTTACAAATTCCCTATAACTCCCAAACAAATGGGGCTCGGCATCGCTGTCCGACTCCATCAGAACCGTTGCACGGGGGAAATAAAAGCAAACTGTTTTTCCAGCTTGTCTTTCAGCTAATTAACCAACTGGAAATAAGGCCGGGGGGAAGACAGCCGTTTCGGCTCGCTACAGTTCCATGCAAAAAGAATTGGTTGAATATGAGACCATCACCAAGTGAGCCATCAACATGATGAATAGGCAGTGGGGGAGAAAGGAAGGAGGTGGATAGGAGAAACAGGGACACACTAATTGGTGGAGGACATGGGTGATGTTCAGTACATCTGAGCCGTTTGTCTGTTTATGTGCTGCAGATGGAAATCCAAGCTGAGGAAAACAAAACAAAACAAAACAAAAAATAAGAAAATGTCTCTCTGCTCCTGACTGTCTTTATGAGACAACCCACACTCAGGCCCTGTTGCTGTAAATGTAAATTGGAACAACTGTTTCTTAGGGCAAGATATTTGATACCACGGCAACAGACTGTACAAATTCATCCATGCGTGAGATAGCTTATGGGCAGAGTTGGAGATTTCACCGAGTGCCTCGCATTGTATCTATAGCTTCATTCATGAAACAAAGAAACATCTCCCTGCTTCTTGTTTCTGACCCATTAGGGTAAAGCTGTACCAATGCTTCGTCGCCTGTAAAGACCCACCAGTGCTGCTGTTTCTGCAACTCTTTGTTTGAGGCCCTACACATCCCTCTATTGAGAAAAATAATATCATTAGAAAAGATATTACTTCCTTTGTTTTCACAACAGAAACCACAATATCACACAAAAGTCTGCAGGGGCTTATGAAGCTCACGGAAATTATATTGCCGTAATAAGAGTCAGATTAGTTGGATAAAATATATATATATATATATGGGCATATTAAAAATCAAAAAATGTTGGAAAAAGTCTGCTTTCACACATATATGAACCCAAGTGACGTCTAATCCCCAATCTATAGAGTTTAACAGGTTGTTAGCCCAACACCCCATTAAGGTAAAACAGCCTCTACTCGACAAAGCCTTTTAAGAAGCCTTTGTTCTCTGTTCTGTCAGGTTAAAGTCAGGTTTCTGTCCAGGCAAATCAAGTTCTGAAAATCCAACCTCACTTCTTTCATGTCTTGATAGACTTTGGTTTGTTCACTGGTAGACAGTCAAGATGGAACAAAATGTTTCAGAAAATGGGGATCATTCAATTGAAATGTTTTGCTGGGCTGAAGTAGTAAGAGTTTTTCCTCACATAAATTGACGTAAATGCTGAACAGCCACAAACCATAGCCACCCGTCCTAACTTTGCATTTGGAGAGATTTAATTAAGCTGCTTTCAGTGACCAATATTCAATTTGTACCAAACAAACACGGCACTGTTTGAACACATGCAGACGCTTTGGTGGTGTTGTGCCTTTGAGGTCTTTACATTGGGGTGTATGTGACCTCTGACCCAGGTAAATTTGCCATGGGAAACTCTATCAAGCAATGATATGATGGAGTGTGATGTGAACAAAGTATCATAAAGGCAACATCACTCAGGTAGACTTGGTTTTGGACTATGCTCAACCATGAATGATTCATGTTTTCTTGTTGGTTAAACCAAACTGACCCTTACATACCTTGGTTGAAATTAGTATTTGTTTTATTATTTCGCACCAGTTTAGCCAGTTCTCCTCTGACTTCCACATCGACCAGGCATTTCTGTTCCCAAAACAGCCCAAAGTACATATTTTTTCTATTTTGAATTGTGCTCTGTAAACTTGACATGATTTTGCATGAAAATTTCAGCTAAATGCAGTTCATGACATTCTAAAGCCCATTTGTCTGTGATCAACAACCATGTCACGTAAAAGTCACCAACTTCCCTTTCTTCACTATTGCGATGCTCCCTTTGAACTTCATCAAGGCTTTTTTCTTTTTTTTTTTTTTTTTGTCTTCTTGCCTAGAAGCCCAAAAGCAATAGGAAGCTGCTACGGGATTGATGAATTCACTGTCTCTGTTAGCAAGCAACTAAACAGGCATCTTTAATAAAGTGGCTGGTGAGTGTATATGAATGCAAGCCGTTTTGTAAATGTAGCCATATTAATTAATAGCACAGGTAGTTAGGAAGGTGGAACAAAAAAAGTTCCCTGATGTGGCGTACAATAGAGCCTTACTTTACCTTTCAACATTTAACGCCATTCCATAGGCTATGCAGATTAACATGAGATGGTTGATATTAGGGTGTGTGAAATGATGAGCTCTTAATCTCAACGTGACTTAGTACAATCTGAAGCTCGGAGTCCTTGCGAAGGGTTAACAATACCGGTAATACCTTTTCTTCCTCATTAAATTTCTTGCAATTCACTTTGATGACTTATAACACTCCATCTTTTATAGCTGTTTGTGTTAAGACTATCAAATCCAAACATAAATCAAAATTAGAGCAGCTGAGGGCAGGACAGAATCTGCACAAAGAGGAGGGAAAAAAAATAAATAAACTGTTTTCCTAAGGGAGCTTATGACTCAAACAGCAACAGGATCGTTCACAGTCCCCTACACACACACACACACACACACACACACATATATAGAGGGCTTGCTTTAACCCTCTTGGTCTTTGTTTACCATGACCAAGGCAGCCCCTGGTGATCAACAGATCCTCTTGTGCAGAATGTTAAATAACAATACTTCAAATAGGCCAAGCATTGGCATGGATGCACTAACAAATACGGGCTGCTTTAATGGTGGCCTGCTGCTGTAAAGGGTGTGCTCTCTAATTAAAATAGCTCCCCAGTTAGCATAATAACCCCTGTATATAATGTATATGTGGTGGCTGAGTTCTACAGCAAACGGGAGATGGGGGAAACAGAAAACAGGACACTCTGTGGTTTTCAGCACCGACGTCACTTATGCGCAATGGTTGTTTATGCATGTGTGATTTTGTGCGGGTGGGAATGTGTGGGCCTGTTTATGCAAAGCAGCAGAGATACATGTTATGCCAAAGTGAAACTGTGTTTGTGTAGTTGGTTCTGCATTAACTCACAGAGGATAGCAGGCCCACTATAATTAGGACTGCTTCACACTCAGACTTTGCATTCCATTATTCATATAGTCCTCTTCTGGCAAACAGTAGAGATGGTAAACATGAGAACAAATGGATCCAGGTGTGGATATTAAAGATGGAAACATTACCTTATGCAAATCATAATTTCATACAACTAATCTTGCCCTCTTCATTGCAAACAGCGTTGCAAATCTATGTGCCGTCAAGTCATACACAGATGTGAGAGAGGAAAATGCTGTGCCTTCATTACGTATCAACACCCCTTGATTGTTTTTTTTTTTTTCATATTTCATCAAATTATGTCCACAAATTTAAATTCATTTTCTCAGGCTTTGACTTGATGAACCAACCCTAAATATCATCATGCAAGTGAATAAAGGCAACTATATAGTCACGATTAGCAAGAGATGAAATAAATACAATCGTCTGACTAATTGGTCATTTGGATAGGTGTAATTCTTCTTTCTAATGCCAGCATCTGTAATAGTATGGAGGTCCATTAGTGCCTTATTCTGGAAAACTCACCAGGCAACTTTTAATAATGTTCCTGCAACAAAACAGCCATTGACAGCCATGACAGTATCTTACTAGTTTACTCAGAGGAAGAATCAACGTAACCAGGAATATGAATGATTTTTGACAGCTGTGATTACGTTACAGGTTTAATCATTATAAAAGCTTCTATATGGTTGTCATGCACCTGCCTTGTGTATGAATGCCTTCTGGAGCACTCAAGCACAGCTTGCAGCTCATTTTTTATTCCAAACTACAATTTAGGAACAAGGTTTGCAATGGTTGTCGCAAACTTGTAGAATGTTTCACATCTCCATATTTAAGATTAAAAATTAAATCAATGATTGTATGGAACAGTATTTATTTGTATTGTTCGAATAAATTGCTTTTAGATGTTTCTTCAGAAATGTTACCTTAATATGCAACACCAGTTCCCCTACAAAAGGATTTCAGAGCCTTTGTAGTTATGCGGTACAAATCAGAAAGTGTTTCTATTGCCTTCAGCTCTGCAACGCACTCAGGCATCACTGTATCCCACACCGATGAATGAAAAGTGCACTCTTAATCCTCTTTATTCCTGACACCAGGGTTGTAGGATGGACTGGGGGTGGAGCGCTTGGTGAGAGTGTGGAGGTTGCAGCAATGCAGTGGGTATTTTAAAACAACATTGCAACAGAGATTGTCAATTTGCTTCGGTGTATCATGAAAACAAAAATAATTTCCTTGAATGGCTTTAATGATGATAATTAAAAAAAACAAAAAAAAAAAAAAAAAAAAAAACATTTTAAAAGTAATGTTGAAAAACACATCAAAAATGTTTGCGTCTGTGTTAAATGCTCGAGCTGCTAATTGGTTAGCCTGGTTGAACAAATCAATTACCATCTCAGTCTGACTTTCAACTCGAACACAGATTGAAGTTTCAATGTTAGAAACTAATTAAACTAATTACTTAGGAATGCTGCATAATTAGCATTAATAGGAGACTAAATATTAGCAATGGCACTTGTATCGCTTTGTGAGAAGCATGGGCTTCCACTTGTATCAACAAACAAAGTCATGACAATACAAATCAAATGAAAAGCGTCTCACTTTGATGAGACATTTCAAGCTCTGCTAATACCACGGCATCGTCTTCTGCCTCCTACTGGTTAAAGTTTGTATTAAAGATATGAAAACCTTCAGTCATTGTTCTGACTGACTCCAAGAAGACGGACTGCATTCCTCCACTCCTCGTGTTACTACGTACCACTTCTAATGCTACGTTCTCGGCGTGCCAGCTCCTTCCAGGTAGAGCATTTCTCCACTGGTCTGCATGTGTGTCAATTAAAATTACCTCTAGGTAATTAAATATCTAGTTGCAGGGGATGAATTTTTAAACAGAGGTTCCATTAAAGATGCAAATACCTGAGCAGATGTGCTGCTGAGCTTCTGCAGGCCGTTTTCCAGCCTCTCCATCTTGGCAGTGAGATCTTTGCTCTTCTGGCCCAGCAGACTGCGATACAGCTTGATCTGCTCCAGGAAGGACTTGGGCGTGGTGTAGTTGCAGCGCCGCTCATTAGCCAGGTACTCCTTGGAGGTTTGATTGACGCTGGTGTGGACGTAAGCCATGAATCTGCTCGCCGACTCCTTCACCTGGGGCTGCGTGATTGAAAAGTCAGCGGTTATTTCACGCTGGGAGCCGGGGCACCGTGCAGATTGCAGCGAGGGACGGTGCTTTCTCATGGCTCAGGCGTGGAATTTGATTTTGTGGCCTTCAGTCTACATTTGAAAAATAATATCGCATTTGTTGCGTCACGGTGGGTGACACTCTAAATTACATTTTCAGAGGAAGAGCTTTTTTTTTTTTTTTTTTTTTTCTGTGGGTGACTTCCTTCCTGTGTGTGCCGCGTATTTTCAAACGAGAGTTTCTCTCACTTCGATGTTCTCCACCTCCTGCAGGAACCTCAGGCTGACTGACTCCAGCGCCTCCCGTGGCCACTCGTGGAACCAGTCGATCGCCGTGCAGTTGACCACAGCCGGGAACTTCCTGCTCCGATCCCTCAGTTTGCTGCCGACCGGAGAGAAGCACAGGGCGACCTGGAAGTGATGGCAGCAAACATCGTAGGTTGAACTCCGACACGCAAACAGATTGCAGTCATTGAGTCATTTAGGTGGATACATGTACACTCACGGGCAACTTGCAGAAGAAAGACGCGCTCAGACTAATACGCCTTCCCGGTCAAGAGGGGTGATGGAGAACTGTGAATTAATTATCTGCAGCTCCATCATTAGGCAAATAAAGCTTCCATCAAGGATGTGGATTAAAGGGGTGTGTAGAGCTGTGGGATATGTCAGACTGATTTTCACTGCTGGAGACTAACAGCTGGCTTGTTGAGACACTCAGCCAGATGCTCGACAAATTCAAACCGAAGAAACAAACAAGCAGAAGGCACACCCAGAGACACTGCTGATGGTAATCACTCAGCTCAGAGGAAGAGGAGGGGAAAAAAAAAAAAAAAAAAAAAAGCAGTGAATGTGGGGTTTAATTCAAGGCTTTTCTATAACATCTTAAACAAGAGTTCGTCTCTAGTCTTTATGTTATCTTCTTATGGCTGGAAAGGAAGGAGAGAAAGTGGAGGTGCGTGTTGAAAAGTTTAATCAAACCTCATGGAATATTCAGTGAACCCATTTATAAAAGTATCTGTGGGATCAGGGTGAAGTTTAATTTTAGACTAAATTATTAATCAGGAGGTGCGATTCAAAGGGCCAAGGAAAAATATTTGTTCTCTCTTTCAGCAGAAGCTCATCACACTCTCACCGTGAACCCTTTGCACTGCTGCAGTCGGGGAAACGGGATGACGACCTTGGCAACAGAAACACAGGACGGTCTGCTACACAGATTCCTGTCTGTGGAACTGCTCTCAATATTATGCAGTTCTTATTATTGCACTTATTTCATACCACGTTGTGTGCTTTTAGATATGTAATCAATTTGTACACTATCCCACAAACCACAGAGAAAAGAAATCATTTGTTGTATAACGTTAGAAAACTAAATTGCTATGTTGACTGAGGTTTACGTTTTTCAGTGTTTTAATCAACTTACTGTTAATTAACAGAGCACAGAGCCTGCTTCACCACGTCCCAAATAAAATATTTAATACAGAAAAACAACAATGAACACTACACACCGGCGGCATCACAAGTAGAGGGACGGCGTTATGAGCGAATGCACCGATTCTCTGAAAGTTAGCGAAACGCCTAAGTGCAGGTTAGCAGACACAGAAGACGTCTCCTTGAGGAGTTGGGAGTTACCGACACACAGCAACGGCTGACAGGGATCCATTTTGTTGGTTTGCAGCACAGGTCATATTGTGAAATTTGTCAGCATGTGGAGTGTGCAGATGGCACAGTCGCCCTATGGTGGAATCAGTAGGTATGTGAGAGCACCCACACACAATTGAATCACTTTACATAACCATTGCCGGTCTGTACGTATACCAAATCAGGTCCAAATAAAGACGTGAATCATTTCTTCTGGGCATATTTGTCGCCGGGTGTGTGGCGAAGGGATTGACTGGCAATTAGCACAGAGCATCCTGCTACCCCATTTCCCTTGTTGACCCCTCAAACCCATCCCCGTACACTGGGAGCAGCTCATCAAAAAACTTCCCAAACCATGTTAAATTGTGGCCTAGTTTGGCAATTTATGCTCAACACCCCGCGCGACATGCTGAAACACACCCTCAGCACATTTCATGCGATGATTGAAGCTTGCCAACATTTCTGGGAAAGTGCCCTTTCCACCCAGACAAGCAGTTTAAACAGAAATAACTAAACAGTCAGAAATCCACTCTTTAGAAGATTGCCCACGGGAATGCCTTCTTTATTTATTCACTCCCCAATCTAGAGAGGTTGGTGCCGGGGCTGCGGGATGTGGTGGTGTACGCTATAATAATGACAGGATAAGCAGCCCTCTGGAAGCTCTCCCTCCCCAAGGGGAACAAAGCGACTACACGTCGGTGAAATTATCTGCAGCTAAACGGCAGCTTTTCTGCTCGTGCTGGTGATTTATAATGACGTCCGCCGCCTCCCAATGTATTCAAGTTCATCTGAAAGTGTCAGGGAAGAAAATTGTCTGGGGAGAAGCTCCTTCATAAAGCCAGATGTTTATCTAAGTTTGAGAGGTTCTTTTTTTTTTTCGTTTTTTTTTATTTTTTTTTATTTAGAAATGGCGAATTAGAGTGTGAGGTGGAAAGCTCCTGCGATATTAGGAGAGGACGGAGATCAAACATAGGCGAAGCTCAGCGAAGAAGATTAATGCGTACCTCTCCCCTGGAAGGGAGCCACTGAGAACGGTTGTTTCTGGATGATTACTTTAGAAATTCACAGTAGTGAAAGAAAAAAAACAAAAAAAACAAAAAAAAAAAAACAACTGAGCCTTTGTCCTATCTGTCTGCTTCACCTTGAGCTGCCTGCGAACGCGGTCGATGAAGAACTTCCAGCAGTTTTCTCTCGTATCCATCAATCCCGAGCTACGGACCTCTGGCCTCACGCTGCCAATGATGTTCTCAACCTCATCGTCTGGGAACAGGTCGGGAATCTCTCCTGGAATGAATAAAATGAATCACATTATTGCCGTGCCTGCAGACCTCTTCTTAACGTGAGCTTTAGCTGTCTGAAAACTCTGGAAAAGTTTCTTATCTTGTTGGGATCGGCGCTGACACTGAGCACAGAGGCTCTTAAATCAAATCTTGCTGTGGTAATAGAGGTGGAGGCTGCGGGAGATCATGCAGAGGACTTATGCTAATACAGATATCTGCTTTAAGTCACCACTCCACTAGAGTAACTGATGAGCGCGGAATGTGCAGATGGATGTATGAGTCTATAATGAGTCAAAGAAACTTTCAGCCCATGTAACCTCGGGTTTCTGAGTCATTATTTAACAACATAACTCCAGCTGCTCCCTGCTGCAAGCGCCTGACTGACGTTTAGGCAGTACAGAATCCTTTCAAACAGCGACATTCATTTAGTTTTAAAGCAACTAAGATCAATTTAGTTAGCCTATGATGTCATCAGAACGGTAGCTTAACCTGTCGTGGTGATAAATGTATTCTCTCTGAGCACACATTTGCAGGATATGAGCTAAAGACTTCGAGGAGCACTCGAGCATCAAGTCTCTCAGGATGCATTTCGACAGGGTTGGCACATCTACGCACTAAAATCTTGGATTGAGGTCTTGGCTTTCCTACCACATCCCAAAAAGGTCACCCCCTAAGCCTCCGCTGGTGTTGCTTTAGCAATCTGTTGAGGGTAATTGCTCAGCTGGAAGGAAAAACCTCTGTTCTGTCCTTTTTTCTGGAAGACTGGGATTGCACCAGACATTGTGTTGCTTTTGCATACGTCTCATCTGACGGCGGCATTTTTTTCCCCACATGCCTCTTGGTTGAATCCAAGCTTTCTGACAAAGTTTTTGTGTTGGTGCTTGTTTTTTCTTGGCGACTATGTACACCTAACTCTGTAAGATGTGTGGGTTATAATGGCCCGTTGACAGATATTACCATCTCTACAGAATATCTGTCTGGTTCTATAAAGTACATCTTTGGACTCTTCGTGGTTTATTTGATTAAAGCCCTCCTCACCTGGATTATGAGTTTAATTTCCATCTCTTTCCAGGTGTGGAGTTAAGGTAGAGTTTATTAAATCATTATTATATCTATATGATCAGTCGTTAGTGGTGTGCAGGTCATGCACTTACTCTTTTATTATTTGAAACTTGATTTTCATTATTGCACTAATGTTGATTCTGACCGATATCGAAACAGGTGTCGATCAGTTTTATATTTTTATGTACATTTTTAAATGTGTAAAAACCGGTTACCTTGCTATTTAGCACAGCTAAATACACAGCAAAAACAATTCGAGCAGAAACTACCCACAAGCAAACAAGTTCAATGGATGCAAGAATTGTGCAGGTAATAACATAGAAGGGGTCCTATGTGTACATGTAACCTGGTTTGTTAAGATGTTTTTGATTGAAATGGCTTTTGATTTCAGCGCATGTGACCCCTTAATGCTGCACATTCAAAGAATGACCATTTGTAGTTCTTTATAATCCATAAAATGTTTATGGATTAAAAACATTTAATGGACTAAAATGTCCACTGCACTGGACATTTTAGTCCAGTGCATTTAGTTTTTTATTTTTGAAAAAATAAATGCTGTTCTCACAGGGAGCTTTGTTCAGTAAAATTTGATTTGTACTGTAATAGTTCATGACTTGAAAATTATATTGACCATCATTTGCATTGACCATTTAGGAAAATCTGAGAAAATATCACTTGCATAATAATTTGGAATACAATGTAGGTTAAAGACATCATCTTCTGGCAAAGTGAGGGAAGCAGATGAAAGAGAGAGAGAGAGAGAGAGAGAGAACAAAGACCTGCAAGGCGAAGGCTTGTTTCCAAAAACCACAGCCTGCTGGCGTGTTTACTGGCAGATGCCGGCACTGTCTGGGAATACAATGAAGGGATCTCAACATACTCAGGTTTCCAGCTTTTCAGCAGCTAGGTTTTTTTCCAAATATATTTTCCATTTCCTGAAAAATGCTGCTATATTTTCTTGAGCAGTGGTCTCCACCAGTTCATTCAAAAAGCTTGAAAGGCTAATAAAAACTGAATCAATAACAGCTTCTTTCCTCCTAAGACTCTGATCTGAAAGGCTGTTTCCCCAAGTCTTAGCAACAAAGGGACAATGAGAACCACATGTAGTAACCTGGTGGTGCCTTTTCTGTTGCTGAATGAGTTTGGTATCCTGCTGCGTTACGTTTGTAGTCTGTGACGTACTTAAGAGCGGCGTTAGAGTGCTGGGAGTGGTCAAAGTGACCGGAGAAAAGTCAGAGTTGGAAAATGAAGAAGTGGCTACTGTACAACATGTTGATTTGTTTGCTGATGTGAAAGAGCATTTCTGCGGTCTATAAAAGCTGTACATGTCTCAATGAAATGATGTGGCTCCGCGCTACGTTGTGGGGAGTGTTTTCTTCTCACCGCTAAGCTTGACTTTTTTTTTCTTTTCATTACAGATTCTTATGCTTTAAAACCAGTTTTGTTTGTCCATCTGCAAGGAGAATTCAGCTGTTAGTTGTAGCCACAACCAAGTTGAATGTGCAGAACGGGCGGAAGTACTTCTGTCCCACAACAACAAAGTCTGGGCTATCAGACTCAGCTGCTACTTTTCCGCATGTTTTCACCTACTCCGGTTTTCTGCCACAGTACAAAATCATGCATCCATCCATGCATTTTCTTACACCCTTCTCCCTACTGCGGTCGAAGGGTTGCTGGTGCCTACGTCCAGTCAACGTTCTGGGCGAGATGCGGGGTTCACCCTGGACAGGTCGCCATTCTGTCACAGGGACAGAATGTCCCTGTGACATTCTGTCTGTCTGAATGTCAACACAAGAGACAGACAGGACAAACAATCATGCACGCCCACACTCACACCTAGGGAGAATTTAGAGAAACCAATTGACCTGTCGTGGTTTTGGACTGTTGGAGGATGCCGGAGTACCTGGAGAGAACCCGCAATGCACAGGGAGAACAGGCAGTGCAACCCAAAAATATGCATGTTAGAATAATTACGGACACTCAATGGCACTTGTGTATGAGTGTTTGCTTCAATGGTTATTCTGTCTTGTCAGTCCTTGTGACACCCTGTGATGAGCTAGGGCTCTGTCGATTATTACGTCTCTAATAGCCATTTGGCTATTAGAGACGTAATAAGTGGGTGGATGAAATAGATTGCCTAGTTCTAATTTCAAGAAATCGGCAATAAAAATAATACCTTCAAAAACAGACATTATTGTAGTCCCACACTATGCCAGAGTTAAGGCTAAAAGTATGCATGTGGTGTCACGTTAATGAATACGCAAAGGTTCAGTTAGTTTGCTTTGTGCACATGAAATACACTTTGATCCATCTCTGGTTGACGAGCTCAGGAATTGCCCAAGTTCCAGGGCTTTGGATTGCACAATTTTAAAAGGCAGCGATTTCATTGTACTTGGAGTGAGAGATCTTATATGAAGTGAAAGGAAGACCAGCTCTAAAAATAACTCTGCATCCACTGTGTATGTTAGTGTGCTAAATTTTGGCAAAGGTCACATCGGAACAAAGCCAAAGAGGTGAGTGAGGTAACGAAATTCCAGAGACTGTAACTGAAAATGGTCTGCCCTTTAGAACAATTGTTTTTGCATTTTTATGTGTTCAGGAAGTAATTTTCATTGTCCACAGACAATTGCATTACATTAAAATTCATATATTTCACAATAAATTCTAAATTATTTGCAGAACAGTAAAGACCTTGATGTATTGGGCTCTTAAAACTTCAGAGCTTAAAGAGGAATCCTTGCAGTTCCCTCACAATGCTATATCCATATTGCGGAGAAATGACATCTGATTTTTGAAAAAGGCTTGCTGTTACCGGATGCCAACAGATCATTGACCAGAACGAGGAACTTTTCATCTGCCACTTGGCCGTCAGTCATTAGGAACACCGTACCAACGTTCTTCACACCGGCTTTGATGTAGAGGGACGCCAGGTCAGTCTGGGTGGGAAGGAGAGAGGAAGAGGAGGATAGGGAGGGGTAAAAATATGAGAAACTGAATCTGTTATAGTGGAACTGTAGACTGTAGATGACTAAAGGAATTTCTCGCACCCAAAAGCATCTGACATTCTAACAACTTTATCTTCTTTGAAGCCAATAAACAGGATTTATACTCCTTGAAGTTCATAAGTTTACAACGACAAACTTCAACGCATTCACTAATTTATGATAGATCAATATGAGGTAGTGCCTAGTAGTAAAGTTTTAAAAAAAACTGACGTGTGGTTTCCACATTTTGTTGACCTATGCATGCCATATTATTTAGTGACGTGCATAATAATCACGACGTCGACCCCTTTCTGCTCTAAAAGTCCTATTGGTGGACTCTGTGAGTCCACCTTTTGAGTTACTTAATCTCAATAAAAATCCAGCTGGATTTTTTTCGGGTCAAAACATTAAGAGAAATAAAAAGCTGGGTTGGTGTAGAAAACAATGACTCATGCTTTGAAAGTCTTATTGAGCCTCAGCTAAAAATACTAACTGTGAAACATAAAAAAAAAAAATAATAAATAAATAAAAAACTAAACAACACAAGTATCAAGAAGGCGCTGTGGTCATATAAGACAAATGAACTCCGGTCAATGGCAAAACCGTACGGAAAAAAAAATGTGTGGCACATAACTTCCCCTTTTGAAACATGTTGGCGGGAGCAGTACGCTGAGGCCAGCATCAGACGTGCAGAAGAAAATATGCTGCTGTTTATTTCTGGGAACAATATGAAAATACGAACGAGCAAAGACTATTGGCTGAGGCTGAAAAATATCCAGAAACATACGACTCACGATTCGTCAACATGAAGACAACGGCACATTTCTGGGGACAGATTTCTCTCAAGAAACCCGGTTGAGGAGAAGCAATGCTAAGCTGATACTCTGAAGTTTAACAGATTCACACAGTGAGCATTTTATTGTATGACAAATTCATTTAGAGATGCTTTACGTTTCTAGTGGTGAACTGTGCCACCTGCTGGCATGACTAGGTATCTACATGTAGCTAAAATCTACAGACGTAGCAATTTCTTGTGTTTCAACACAATCCGGTGTGACGTGACTAAGGTCTGGTGAAGGCATCATTTGCCTGACAAATGTGCCTCCCCCTGTGCGTGTTGCTGTTCAGCTTTGCTGATATGATAGATGGACATAAATACGGGGCACTGCTGGAAAAATACATGTTAGAAAACTTAAGAGACTCCCATTGCAGCAGGCCAGAGATCCTAAACAAAAAGCTACAGCTATATATGAATATTCTAATGCATATCCATGTGTTAGAACTGCATCAATGTCCAGACATAAATAAAGTGACAAAATAAGAAAGAAAAACAAAAAAGGTTGTCTGGTATCCTTTTCTGACCTTTAGGTCTGCGAGACTGTAGCTTTTTCTCAAGGTGATCTGAAAAACCTCCAGATTGGAGATGAAGGCAGCCAGTCGGGTCAGGCTCTGCTTGCCGCTGCCGCCCACTCCGACCAGCAGCGCGTTGCCCCGTGGAGACTCCAGGATTCGGTTTATTCGGCAGCTGCACGTAGAGAGCAGACATTCGGGGGAGGGAGGAATCGGTGGAAAGGGAAGGGTGAGAGAGGAGGGAATGCTGACTGAACACGGCAACCTGACTCATCCGACAAAAAAAAAACAAACACCGGGGAGCTTCGCTTTGTGGTTGTTTTTGTCCGTTTTCATGCAGAACGACGCCAGTCTCCGTACGATCACAGTTTTCAAT
Organism: Poeciliopsis turrubarensis; assembly: GCA_010277015.1. Classification (NCBI taxonomy): domain Eukaryota; kingdom Metazoa; phylum Chordata; class Actinopteri; order Cyprinodontiformes; family Poeciliidae; genus Poeciliopsis; species Poeciliopsis turrubarensis. The sequence continues at coordinate 845,440 of VMRN01000054.1, forward strand.
TAAAACTGTTATTTTTCTCTAGACCGAGCTGGCCTCCAGAACACTTCAATCTCCGAAACAAGATGTAAAAAAAAAATACTCTTGTTTATCTTCATTTTTAATAGATGGCCTGATTTCATTATGAATCCAGTTTGCGTTGCGGAAAGCAGCGGCTTATAAACACAACTCTCATTTTAACTACTGCCATGTTTTACATGCACAGTGACAAATCTCAGTTGTTTCCGCGCTTCTAGTTGCGCTGACATTTAAATTTCATCTCTTCCTGATGATAGTTCAGCTGCTTTGCATTTTCTTGCATTTCCAATAATGTTTCAGCTACTTTCAGTGATTATACATAAGATGATATTTAAACTTCTTACACACCAACTGGCACTGTAGCTCAACAATTGGAGACAGGTTTTAACTCTCTTCGTTTTCTTGAATTCCACTCCGTTTTCTCCATTATCTGCTTTCATTATCCGGGACTTTATTTGCTCAAACTGTTGTACTTTCCAAACACGAGTTCAGCCAGTGAAAGGTGTTGACACGATGAGGAGGGAGGGTTCTCAAACTTCTCTCACAGCACAGCAAAAGTGGTTGATTTGTAGACCAGAGCAGAGGCAGATAAAATCAGCTTAACATGTTTTAACCAACCAAAATTAAGGAAATTTGGGCCGATTCATCGGCTGGAAAACTGATCAGGAAAGCCTGCAAATGTTGCTGTCAGATTTCTCAGCTCAACTATAGTCCTGAAGCTAAGAAAATAAATAATTTCAATATCAACGAGAAGCAGAAAAAAGCCCCATGAAAACAAAGATATGTTTTCAACCATATATTTGCAAAATGAGGTTTAGAGGAGTATCTATTCTTCCCAACGTGGAATTATTCACGTCGAGGGTTGCACATTGGAAAGTAAAGGATTGGAACTGCAGTTCTAAGTTGGCCGGGGTTTGTTGGGTGTCAGTAGAGCATTTCGCCTTCTCCGTTCAAGATAAGTGAAACTAACCTGAACTTGTTCAGTACGTGCGACTGCTCAAAAACAGATGTCGGCCCGTTTCCTGCGTTCAAGAAACGGCGAGCGAAAGACAGGGTGAAAGGTAGCGTGCTGACTTTTGAATGCTCAAGCTGTGATAACAGCAGGTTTCCGGGATGACTTATGACTTAACTTGTTGCTTTTCAATCGGTTGGCGAAAAGTGAGCAGCTTGTTTGTGCCGTGCGATGCACAGGGCGCCTCGCTGTTTCGGTTGATAAATCTTTTGACGGAATGCACGTTTTGGCATGTTATCAGTTAGACGATCAATTTGACTCCTCGGCGAAACATCAATAACATGAGACGTCGATTTAGTTTATAATTTATGCCGCATACTGATTGCTGCCTGGTTTTAACATTGAATCTTAAAACACCGCAGAGACAAGAAACATTCATTCCTGTACTCACATGTGAGCCATGGCATCTTCAAACAGCACCAGGTTCAGGGTGGCGTTGACCTCATTGTAGCTGTCCAGAACGTCCAGCAGGATTTTGCTGAGGCTGCTCCAGGACTCCACTGACATGTACCTGGGCTCCCCTGGCCCGCGGGCAAAGTGGCAGTACAGGTTCAACTCCCGGGTCCGCTGCAGCTCCTCCTCCACGTCCTCGGGGGAAGATTCATAGACACACACACACACACACACACACATACGCACGCACACACCAGTGGTAAACAGGGAGGGGAACACAGTTCGTTTGCCAGCAGAACATTGCTGTTAGGCCTAAACAGTGCGGACAGGGACACGGCTAAATGTCTTTGCTGCGCAGAGCCTGACCCAGTTAATTCTCATCCATGCCGGCACCAAAATGTTTAGCCGTGTATTTTGTCTGTGAGAAGAAAAACAGACCAACTCATTTATGAGAGACGAGCTGCTCTGAAAAACTTGACTGCTGACAGGAATCTGTTGATTTTCAACTTGATTGACTCTAACTGGTCAGAAACTCGGAAATCTGCTTTCTTTTTTTTTTTTTTCTTCTCAGTAAAGCACAAAGTAACGACATGCGGAACCCCACAGCTGTAAGAAGCTATCAAAAGGAAACTATTTTCAATTGAAAGGAAAGAAAGCTAAATAAAAAAAGAAGAGTGAGAGAGGAAGATTTTCAGCAGATAACAGGAAGATTGAAGACACCCCAGCAAAGTTGCTCTGTTTGATCCCTTTAAGAAGCCAACTTCTGTCAAAGAACGAGGTCGAGTTGGAAACGTCGACAGCCTCTTGGCAAACTCAGAGTTAAATTAAGGATATAAATTCTCTTATCAACACACAGAGAGATTGATGTTTCAGTACTGCTCGCTAACAAGATCCTGAAGACAGTTAAAAATGTGACCTATAATCATTTTGAGATTTTTGTCATACATGTAAAAACTTATGGCGGTGCTTCTGCGGCTGATACGGTTTACAGCTTCCTGCAGGAAGGGTGAAAGACTATTTAGAATTTGGTTCTTGGAGATGGTGAAAGCTTTACAAAAACCTAAAAACTGTAACTTATTGGACACGAAACTTTCAAAATCACTTCCTGGATCACAGAACCTGCAGCATTTATCCTGCTGTTGCTAAAGCCCTCACACGGACGCGAGTCCAAAAAAAAAAAAAAAATCAATGATTTGGTATTGGACGGAAAAAAAAATTCAACAGATTTTCCATGGAAGTAGAGGGAAGTTGTAAGTTTGCATTATGTGCAAGGAGTTGATGACATATTGTTGCACGGTCTCTTTTCTCATTTGTCTGTGAGTGCGTGTGCGTGTGTGTCAGGTTCTTCTCAGCGGCATGACACAGGGCAGGAAAGGGTACGGAGGAAGCAGTGGAGAGGAAACCATTAAAATGTTTTCCAATTTGCTGGCCTGGCAGTGCAGACCCTGACAGCCGGACCCCGTACCACACTGATTAATATTCTCCCCTAAGTCTCTGCAGGCCGTACGCTCGCTCTTCCCCTAAAAATCTTCTTTCCCCCCCCCCCCGCCCCCCCCCCTCCGCCTCCCCTCCTCCTCGCCGTGTTGGCCACTGATGTCCAAGTCCAGATACAGAACAGGCAGCCTAATGATTCACTCCCCGCTCTGGTCTGCCCCCGCTGAACTCTAGAATAAAAAAAAAAAAAAACTCTCACCTCGTAGAACTTTTTCAGCGTGTCCGTCTGTAGCTTATCAAAGGCCTGGATGTCCTGCTCCTCCACCAGCTTGTCCCTGTAGACCCGGCTGGACTCATGCAGGTAGATTTTCAGCAGGTCCGCGGGGCTTTTCATGCACTTGCCGGTGCTGAAGAGAATGCCCTGAGCAGAAAAAGCAGGAAAGGAGTAGGGCTTTGGGTTTTATTTCAGAGGCTGATTTGGTCCATTTACAGCAGAACAAGGGGGGAAACAGAGCAAAGCGACTGTGGGTAAATCACTAGATGCTCTGAGTGGGCCGGCTGCTAGGAGGTGTGACAGGGGAACTCGGTGAAATAATAGCTGCACTTTTCTTCCATCCAATTGTTAAAAGTATTGTATTGTAAAGTGGGCCAGGTTCAGTGGGCAGGTGTTTAATTATCTGATTTAAATAAAAAAAGAACCTGGATCACACAGTAGGACTTTCGTAAACAGGCAAAGCTAAGCTCTGTGAGTGAGCTCTCAGAGAGCTAACGTGCTTTACTTTGCAGCGGCGCCTCTCCCCAGTCTGTTCCTGCACACTGCCAGTCAGCTGGCTGGCAGAAACAGAAGTTGGACTCTTCAGAAATGAGTTGGGTCTCAAAAACCAGACATTTACGGTGCATAAGCTAAAGAGTAAAGAAGTGTCACCTATCGTTTTTATTCACGTAACGATTTACCATTGCGATTGGCGAGTTCGGAGTGGCGTTTCTAATGAAGATGCAGTGTGTAACATTTTTCAACAATCAGTTTTTTTTACTGATTGTAAAAAAAACAATCAGTATTTCTGCGACTCTACAGAAATACATCACTAGATCAAAAGCAGAATGCCGAGGTTAGTTAGATGACGGCAGATGAACAGCTTTTCTGTAGCGGTAAGTTGTTTCTCCATCATTGGCGCATTTAGCAACGCGTACACAAGCTTGATTTTCTTGCGTTAAGGCCTTCCTGTTGCCTCTGATCGGTTATTTCTGACTGGGAGTGGAGGATTTTTTGCAGATGACAATAGTAGCATCTGAAGAAGGCAGAGAGTTTTTTTTTTTTCCACAAATTGTGTGTTTTATGTTATACTTTCATGACATAATGATCATTTGAACAAATATGTATGAAACATGTTTATGAAAACTACATGCTGCAGCTTGAAGCCGCCTTTTACTGGATAACTACCTTAGCCAATTACCTGAATAAAAAAAGAGCAAATATGGAAAATATTCTATGCAGTAAATAAGAAAAAAATATGACTTTTATCCATTTCTTTCTTTTTTTTTTTTGCTTGGATTTAATGTTTCAAATTTAACATATTAAATACATGTCATATTACCATAAAAGCTGGTTCCAAGCACTCAAGTCAAGCTGTGCTGCTACTCAGCAGATGATCTACAGAACATTTCAATACCTCGCCATTATGGGCGGTTTATTTAAGCTGCGAGCTTCCCACATCATTCTGAATGTTGCCACTTCCTGCTGTTTTACTGCTTTTCAGCCCCTTTAATCATCCTGGTTCCCAACCAGGAGCTGCAAGTTCAGAGACTCTCCTTACTCCCTGGCAGTCGAAGGAGAAATGTTCAGGGTGAAGAGAATTATTAGGCCATGACACTTGGAGCAACACAGACATGGAGGAGCCTGAATGCCTCGCCAAACCAAGCAAAATATTTTGGTGAAATCTAATAAAATGATAGAAAACGCTGAATTATTGCATCGAGAATCATTTTCAGCTGTAAATTTGGAAAGCTTGTCATGTCCACCTGATCCTTGCAGTGAGTCATTGTGCCATAGTTTGCAGTTTCAGCAGGTTGAAGGTTGAAGGCAAATTTACCTTTGTCTACCGTCAGTATTTGATGCTGGCAAAGACAACACTTCTTTCTCCTATTGTTTAACAAAAAACGTAAAAAAAAAATGAAAATGTTAACAGCGAGGCGATGTCGAAACAAATCCAACAGGAAAAATGGCGCTCTTTAGGGAATTCAAATCGACTTGAGCGACGCTTTAGTTTGGAGGAAAATCTTGATCCGGCTGCCCGATGGCCGAACCGCACGCAACGGATTGGTTCCTGACCCTGTTTTTACTTTTTCTTCTTCCTTCGAACGAGTCACGAGCCAAAACGAGCGTTCGGTGTGTGATTGGTGATAAGTGTGCCCGTGGTGGAGGACAGCGTGACGTGGCTGATTTGCCACAGAGGCGTGGATGATGCATTCGGGCAGAACCGCAGGGTATGTGCATCCCATAATAGGTGCTGCATCGGCTGAGGGAGAGGACAGCGAGGCGCCCTGTGTACCGTCACCCAGGAGATGCAGCCGAGCAGATGTGTTGCGTCTCCCGCCCCAGAACCTATTCTCATCAACGGAATCATCACTGGAGGTGAAGCCAGCTGAACCTGATCTGCCTACGGATGCTGCCGAACGTGACAATTGGCTGCTAAATCCACTGTGTAATTGTGCAGATGGGAGACGTGGCGTGCATGTGGGCATGTGGATGTGTGCGCGAGGATTTTAAGCAGACCCTCTTTAAGATTTATGAAAGCAGAGAATCTCCAAACTTTTCGCAGATCTGCTCCGTTCTACTTCATTTCAGTGTTTATTTGTATCGATCTTGACACCCAGCGCAAGTACAGCTGACGAAAACAAAACACCATATGGGTCTATACCGTGACTTGCCAAAGTAGTCATCCGCTCAAAACTCTTCCATATTTTCTCACAAACTTCCATGTTTTCTTGTTTTTGCGGCAGGCCAGCGCAAAGCAGAGCATTTAGTGGAAGGAAAATGATCCACTTTCCACAGAAATAACTGATCACAAACAGCATCTATTGGACTTTCTTATAACTTTATTTATTTGACCACTAAAATCTCTTTGGTCCTCCACTTAACCCATTAAGCCTCTCTTTTCAGCTCGTCTGGAATTTGGGCTTGTATTTCTGGTAATATTTGAGCTTTTGAAATGATTATCAGCTGCTCAGCTCCAGTTGTAAAAACCATACCTTATTGTGGCGTTTAATGACGGCGCTGCTTTGTCTTTGTTGAAAATTTCAGTCTTTACCCCTTTTCCTCTACTTTCCAGTGATGCATCATTCTGCGTTGTTCTATCACATCAAATCCCAATAGAATACTATAAACTTTGACTTCAAGGAGTGGGATTGCTTTTGCAAGACACTGCAATTCTCTGGGGTGCCGATACTTTTAACCTTCAGCTATTTGCCAGATAAAGATATAGCAAAGCGCCTCACAAACCAAGACGAGAAAGAACTTTGTTCCCCCCACTACATCCCGCTGACTTTGGCCGACTATCTCACAGAATCTTCCCCCGACATCTTCCCGCTCCGCTCAACTCAGAGGAGAGGGATTAGGGCTCCGGGTGTCGACATGCATCTTCCGTACAGGGCTGTCTGTTTCCATGGACTCGCTCTCCTCTATGCCTGACAGCTGCTCTGAGCCCCAAACAACTGACAAATGCACCCAGCTGACTCTCCACTGAAAATCATACAGACATATAGAGCAGTCAGTACAGTTTGGCGCCGGTCTCATTGCACCACGAGTCTCATGTACTCTCTTCTGATTCTGTCTCCTCCGTCCGCTTTCAACCGCCCCGCTCGCCCCCCCCCTGCAGCTCTCAAGCGTCAAGGAGCTCGTTTAGGTTGACGTGGAGAAGACAGGCCGGTGGATATGCCCGTCGGTCATTACAGTTAACGAACATTGGCAAACGGAGCTACTCGACAACATTCCCTGTAGATCTCCAAACTGTTTGTCTCGGCCTGTTAGAAGAATTTAGTTGCCGTTCGTTGCTCACAACATGCCCACTTATAAAGCTGACCTTATTGATCAACTTGAAAGCTCAAAACGAGCTGAGTTTCAAAGGAGAGATTATGACCAAAAAAATAAAAATAAAAATACACTGAGGATAAAAAAACAAAACAAAAGCGCTTAGTGGTGAAAGAAGAAAAAATGGCTAGGAATAGCTCATGCTTTATAGCTCCAGTTCTTCACTAAACTGGAAAAGAAAAAGGTGAGTTAATTTGGGAACGATACCCTAAAGACTCATTCTTGATTCTCAACTGGACCTTCATCTTTTTTTTTTTTTTCTGTCACATTTGTAAACACCTTTACTCAGACTGGTGCAAGCTCATGCAGAGTCTTTGTGCCCAGCTTTCTGGCTCATTAGGGTTCATCATAATGAGACACTTTCTGTGTGCTGCATCCCAGAGTTCCAAAAGTTATTTAAAAAAATAAAAATAAACCACACACACACACACACACACACAAAAACACAAAGAATCACATAAAGTCCCCCCAATTATTTCAGCTGAGGCAAACTTCTCAAAACGTCCAGCCAGAAAACACGGACTGACAACCGTTTAGGCCTGCGGCTCAGAATTAGAGGAAGTGTTTGTACTGTCACAACAAACCCCACAAGCCCTTCCCCGCATCTGTAGGTGCAGAAAAGCAGCGACTTGATTGGAGTATTTCGACCGAGGCGCAGGCGCGTGGCGTGAGGCGGCTCACCTCTTCCCACCTGTCCTGAGGTGTTGCAGCCGCGGCTCGAGTACGCGAGGAAGAAAAACTTCAAATGAGCAAATGGGGGTGCTTTTTTTTTTTTTCTAGCTCTCTTTACATATTTCTATAGGTGGACTGGTCCAAGCAGACAGTTTCGACGCGGTTTCTTCAGCACCGAAGTCTGCTCTGGTCAATTAAAGAAAACACAAAGACTTTGTCGAGCTGGTCTGAGTGGTGTCTTCAAACACTGGTTTCAAAGTCTTCACGTAAACTCGCGTCTGTTTGAAGCCGGTGATGTGTGTGATCAAGGCCCTTGGAACTAAGCCCCGAGGTTTTCAGGGCGTGAGCTGCTGAATGGCAAAGCAGGCTTTCCCGTCTAAATCCACATGCTTCAAACAGGCAACAAATGCCTCCGATTGGTTGATACCAAGAGATCGCTGGAGGATTTAACAATGTCTTACAACGTTTTAATGACTGATAACTGGCATAAGCAATCACATTAAGAAGTAATGTGCACTGTCATAATGAAACTCTATTTGCAACCCTATAGGTTTCCACAGCTTTTGCTTTTTTTTGTCACTCTTAAATGCTCTCAGACCCTGGAGCAAATTTCAATATCGAACAAAGGCGACCTTAGAAACTAAAAAAAAAAAAAAAAAACTGCTTTCAGCTTATTATTTAATTTATCGTGAGAACATTCAAATCAACCTGGTCCTGTCTGAAAAAGCAACCGCTTACTAAACATAACTCACATGTCAAAACCACTAATGACTCTTAGTTTTTGTTTTGTTTTTTTTGTTAATCACTATGAAGGATTTCTTTTAACCTCAGCGGCTTATTGAAATTCTTGTCCCAGCATCTTCAGTGAATGTAAGTCGCACTAAAAAGCTTGAGCGGCGCAGAGGTGGATTCACTGGCGTGTTTCTGATCTTTGACCCATAAACGGAACAATCGGTAACGAGTGCCAGATCATAAACTTACATCATCCTCAAGGCATTTCGAAAAGAAAGCAAAATTCCCATCGACTACGGCAAGTCGTTCAGGTCATGAGGCAGCGGAGGAGGCCCAGATCATCACACCACCACCATCATGTTCGACTGTCCGAACGATGTTCTTGTAAGAAATGCCGCGTTAAACGGTTGGAAGTCATTCATGCACACGTTCACATGCTGACGATGGTAAACTACATCCATCTCGCAGAAGGGAGGCTGTCACACAATCAGCATCACAGGCAAGGCGGGTGTGGTGTCTTGCTGAAGGACAATTTGGTGGTTTCAATCTATGACCCACCAGTTACCAAACGATGGAGTTTTCTACCATTGCAATTTATTTAAGTGACCGCGAAATCTCCTATGAGGCTGTGATTGTTTTTCTCAAAGTTGTAGCGACACCCACCCACGCGTACTTAACACTACGGCGAGGCGTGACATGCAGTTTTGATTCTTATGTGAGGCTTTGCCAGCTAAACTTACAGAAACATTATTTCCGATCAAAGTGCTTTGGTGGCATTAGCTAATTACGACGTTATAAGTTTATTGTGCCTGTTAATAAATTTTAGTTGAAGCTGGTCATTACCAGGGAGGCGCAAACACACAGAAGCTGCACTTTTAGGAGCGAAAGGAAAGTGCGTGAAATCTTATGAGAGTCGAATAAGAACACCTATATATGCTCTGTATAATGAAAATAGTGAGAACTGTGGGCTCCGTCTGTAAACTCCTGGATAGAATAATGAAAATTTAAGTTCCTATAGCTGAGTGGCTCAAAGCATTAATTATACAACAGAGTGCGTTAAATGAAAGAGCCTGCCCTCCATTAAAACCGTGGAGGATTTTGACAGAAATATTGCCCCGAAAGCCTCTCCCTTGATAGCGTTAACACTCTGATATTATATTCATTTAAATACATTTATGCACCCATGGAAAAGCAAATCCATTGTATTCTCTGTTCCACTTATTTCAGACTCATTTCCAGCTTTCAGTGCTGCCTCTTAAATCAATAATCATTTAGCGAGAAATTAGTGACAGAAGCCCAGGGAAGCAGAGCTGCAGAAGAAGAAAGAATTAAGGTAAAATATGGATGCCCTCGTCTGAAATGGAGGCGTGGGTGGTGTTGGCGAAAAGAAGCCAACTTTAAGGAGGCAACTTTTGACTTCTCCTCCGGGGAAGATTAACCGGAGGTCAACCTTCCCTGATGCATTTGGTCACCTGGAATATGTTGGAGAGGTCCCGCAGGTTGAAGACGTAGTGGAACTTGACCGCCGTGGGGAGGAAGGTGGAGGAGACGCGTCGATGGAGGGCCAGGGCCAACTTGACCAGGGTGGAGCTGCTCTTCTGCAGGGCCGAGCTAAATCCTTCTCCTCTCAGATGCTGAGACAAGATGGAGCTGTAGATGGCGCTCAGGGCTCCTGCGCCGGGAAAGGACAGAGCGAAGACGCAGAAGTGCCGCTGCGGAAAGAGTCGGAGAGTCAACAAGGTGAACCTGCGCCACGCTAATGACGGCGAGGCTAAAATCGCACCACGATATCAACCGAGTTTGACTTACTCAAGCTCTTTTTGTGCGACTTTCTTTCGACAACAAAAAAGTTATTCATGTGTTGTAAAAACGTGTAGCGCAACTTTCTACATGCCACTAAATCTGAAGGCATCTGAAAGCAGAGTGTGTGACTTCAGCTGCATTTTATAAATTCCCTGCAGCATCACATGTGTTACTTTGCTGACACAAAAAAAAAAAAAAAAAAAAAAAGCAGACTTTAAAGAGCCCTTCAAGTCCAAAACATGTTCCCATCCCCTGCAGATGAATGGAGAACTTCCTCTAACGGCAGAGTGGTTACATAAGCCTATATGTGGAAAGTTTTCAAAACACAGAATCAGCGAACGTCCAATTCAAGACCTTATTACCCTAATGCATAAAGAAAAAAAGATAAATAGAGGAAGGTGCACTCTTGTGTTATTATGTGGTTTTAACAGTCAGGACATGAGTGACCGAATCTTGCTTTTTACACTAATTTCAATGTGTCTTTTAATTTAAACAAAGCTAAAATGCAAAAGCGGTGTGAAAAGGGAACGGTGGCATCAATAGTTTAATGCACCTTCAGCAAACATGACTTGAAATAAGCTTTTTTTTTTTTTCTGTGAAGGAATTTGGGGACGCTGCTCTTTCTCACCTTTGCTTTATTCCTTAGAAATGATCTTGAAATTTTCATCATCCGTACGCCATCATCATTTAGATTAAGAGAAACAGTGAAAGGTTTGAAATATTGCACTCGATCTATGAAATATGAGTTTCACTTTTTGGACTGAGTGGCGGATTGTATTGAATTGTTTCACAACATTCTAATTTTTTTTGGAGGTGTACCTATAGTTTGGAAATTGCCTTCGAGCCTCGCCCAGACTGATGGGCAGCGATAATGTCTCACTGACCTCTCTTCATCTAGGTATTGCTTTAAGGAGGCATGAGTATCATTTTTACAACTGGAAAAGTAAAAAAACAAGGACAGTATGAAAATCAAACCCTTTCAAATGAAAAAAAAAAAAGATCATTTCATGTCCTCTCTAAGTGAGTCCTCTCTGCGAAGGTAGAATTTCATGTACATGTTGGTACAGTTAAATGCTGTTTTGTTTTGTTCTTTTCTGAAGAAAACAGTTGATGTGCAGACATTTTTCTGTTCCCGCCACAACCTTAAAACGCACTCATGACCCGAGTCACCGAGGATAATATTCTGTTCTTGCACAGGATGAAAAAAAACCCCAAAAACATCCTTCTTCTTTGTTATTCAGAGGAGATACAAGTGTGAGTCTGAGGAGAGCCTATAGTCTCCGCAGCTAAACATTCCACATGTGAGCCTGTTCTTTGCCGTCTGCCTGCTTTGTCACCTTTCCACCCCAACCTTGTTCCTGCCCTTTTGTTCAGGAAAAGTTGCTTTGATGCGTGACACCGTCAGAAAGAAGCAAGGCTCACTGGAATGCGTCCAGCATGCTCTATCACACACATTCCTCTCTTAATGCCTCCTACCATTTTTTTTCTACAAATGTCTACAACACATTTTTCTCTTTACAACATCCAGTCTCATACCTCTTACTGCACACACAGGGGACGCCAACAACATAAATCTTTTGTTTGGTGGCATTAACATTCATTTCAAAACTTCAAAATTTTGAAGTTGCGCTAAAAAATAAATGACATTTCAAAACCAACTAATATGAAAACTAAATATTTGGAGTGATTTTCCTCCTATATTTTTTTCTAGCACACTCAACATTAAAAAGTAGCGAATCCCCAAATCAACAGTTTTTTTGTTGTTGTTGTTGTTTTTTTTTCAAAATTGGACCCTAAAGCTGCAGTAGATAGCTCATATAAAAATATGTTGTTTTTTTTTACATATTTGTTAAAACTGTCTATGTCTTTACACTGTAACAAAAGGCAGATAATGTGTGATAATCTCATCTCACAAAAATTATACAGCTCCCTGTAAGAAAAACCAATGAGAGTCAGGATGGGCTTAGCGCTGTTAATCAGGACTGTGTATACCATTTTCATTCAACTGTTTCCCACAGGATCATTTTTCTTTTTCTGAACATTATCTATGAACCGGTGAAACGGAGGACTTCTCATCAAGTCTGCAGTGATGTTCATTGGGAGATGCAATAATGTAGTTTTAGTATGTGGCGCACGCTTTTATTGAATTCACAAAGCTGTAAATTAATCATAATATTAATTCTTCTACAATTTATAATGCCATCATTTTGCTCTGAGCTACTTACAGTTTTGCCATGCCTACCACAATGCATGTGCAAGCAGAAAAGGAGCGTATGTCCCCCTGCCAGTTCATTGTGTAACCAGTGGTACGCCATGTTCTGGGAAAATGTCCTGAATGTGTTAGTCTACCTGCAGCCTGGGATTAATGGTGAAGCTGCCAGCCGTGGGGTTCATGCAGGAAACATATTGAACGTTGTGTATTTCTTTCAAAAGCAGTTTATTACGGTCATACCTGCAGAACACACACAGGGAGAAAAGGAAAAAAATATATATATATATATATATATATATATATTATTCAACTGCTTTGCAGGCACATAAACACCAACATCGGCCAGCGCTCACACACAGACTTCTCCCCCTGTGCTTCTTCCTGATACGGACGCCTCGGCTCCCGCTTAAGCTGGCGTGTCTCGGAAGCAACCTCCTTCCTCTCAATTTCATACCTGAAGTCCTCCAAGCATATCTCTAATGGGCTGACCGTGTCTAATCCAGTCAGCCAGTGTCTGACGCAGTGGAACCATGTTCAGAATGGCCTCACTGTGTCAGAGAGATGAGCAACAAAATCCTTTTTACGGGGAATCACACAGGCCAGCTTTCACGTATAACTTCTGATACTCATAAAAGTTGCAGAATATGCATACTGATGCAGGGAGCTCTGAATACTGAAAGGGGGACAATTTCGCAAGTACTAAAAAGCTAGCTAGCTGTGAGAAATAAAAGAAAATCGTTTTTCTCTAATATAAAATGCCTTTGTATTACATTGACATTTTGTTAAAACAGAAAATGCTAAATTTGTATTATTATTATTACTGACATCTATAGGTCTGGGTGATATGGCTGAAAAATTCTTCACAATACAATCGTTTCATATTAGTTGATATTTGTAATAAAAAAAATAACGTCAAACTGGTCATGAAATGTGCTGATTTGGACTTTTTTTTTTGTAGCCGCACGACTTGGACTTTTTGATCATAAACTCCGCTGTAGAATACATTTCAATTCGAGAAACACTTTATTTGAAGGGGTGTGCATAAGACTGACGTAACAGGATCAGCTGAGATGGGTCCAGAGCATCAAAAACAGATTTAATTGTTTTAAAATTGTTACTAACAATTCAACACATGAATATTATCATGTTTGTGACATAATACTGCCACAAACATGACATAACACATTTTATGAACATGAAGGAGTCTTCATGAATGGTTATGACTGTTGTCCTGAAGTGTCATTTGGTAACTAATGACACTTCCAATACAAAGTTGACATATTTAATGGACTTTTAATGCAACTTTTAGTGCAACGTTGTATTAAAAGAGTCATTATTTACCAAACGACACTTCATGACGGCTGAATTATGTCGATCTTATGAACGCCCCTTCAAATAAAGAGTTACCAGAATTTGTTGTGCATTTATTTACACTTCAGGTAAACAGTTATAAAATCGGATGAATACCACATATAATTTCTGTTTACTGATGCAAAAGGCCCAACAATTAACTGAAGATACGCTTTCTTTTTACCGTGACATTTACCTGATTAAATATCTTTTTCAAAGATTAATGCGCACTTGAGCTTGCCTATGCGTGTGATGAATTGCAAATGACTTGGTCTTACCAATGCTTGTAGTCCATGTGTTGGCGGATGAGCGTGTGAGGTTGCACCGTGCCATATGCATCTACCTCAGGCATATTCATGTCATCTATGAAGTAGATCAGTCTTCTGCTGCCAGGAGGCCCGTAGTTGCGCCCTGCTTTTTTCTCCAGGGGCTTCTCCAGCACAGCTGCGTGGGAGATCAAGACTTTACAGAATGCCCTTCTCCTTTTTGTCTTTTGGCTTTGCCTTTTATGGCGTCTCAAACATGATTCACACACATTAAACAGTGCACACTTCAGATAAATAATATATGTAGAGAAAATCAAGTGACTGGAAAAAAAAAAAAAAAAGGGAAAACTGTTTTAAACTGTAGCTTTTCAACTAAAACCAGATCAGATGGAGTTTTAGATGTTCTGGTTTTGAGAGCAACAGATGTGATGATACACTTCTCTGAGCGTTAAACAGTAACTAAGGGAATTTCAGTCACAGCTGTCCTGGTTCAAAATCAACACAACGCTTTTAACTGTTTTTGGAAAAAAAAAAATATGACGTAAAAGGATCAATAGCTGTGATTTATGAGTGTTGCTTGCTATTGAATTATCCTTGGTTTTGGTCTGATTCTGCATTCCGTTCCTTTTATTTTACTATTATTTACTTCCATGTATTTGTATCTTCTTTGCGTTGATTATTATTTTTTGACTGAAATTGTTTTCCGTTGTTCAGCCCCAGTTACTTGCCCTCCTGCTTTTGTTATCTGCACATTGTTCACCCTCTGATTACCCCTGTCAGTTCACAGGCTCTTTAGTTGCATTTGTTCATTATCCGCTTGTTGTTTGCATTTGTTAAGTCTTCTTCATGCCATGTTAAGCTCCGTTTCCTGACTGATTTTCAATTTAGCATATTTCCAGATCAACCATCGCAGCAAACAAATCCAGTCAGAGATTTGCATAAACTCATCAGGGACATGAATATTGGTTTTTTTTTTTTTTTTTTTGCTTTTTTGCCTCATAAGTATTTAGTTTAACCATTAACCCAGGGTGAGATGATTACATACGTACAACAAACGTTTGAATTGATTGTGGCTTTTCTCTAATCTCCACAGTCTCAAATATACACTTCCACCACTGATAACATTGAGATATTAGTTCCTTAGCAAGCTGCACCTCAGTCATGCCTTTTCAAGCCATCATCGTGAGTGTGGCATGATGTTTTTAAGCATAGAACACAACATTTCAATCCAGTCGAGGTAAAAGCTTTTGGAAAGCAACTAGATGTTGGTTTGACCCAATTTTAAATAATTCAGTTTGTTACCCTTTCAACTATATGCAGCGCACAACTAACTGGAAGCAAAACAGACCCACTTACACCTTACCTTGCAGCATAGCGGAGGTGGTGTAATAGTTAAATGGGACGTTCCTGAACATGTATTTCTCAGCATCCAGTGACTCCAGTTTATCCCCGATTAGGACAGACTTCCCAGTGCCGGCGTTGCCGACCACCATGACTGGCCTGCGGTGCTCCAGGAGGCGGTCCACGAAGTAACGCACTCGGACCGTCTCAGCGGTGTGAACCAGACACGCCTGCAGACAGCAGGAATTCAGAATGTGTATGGAAAACATGCACAAAAGCCTAGAAATCTAGTTGAGATTTGTTCAGTAATAAACCTCTGACACAGTTGGAGATTAAGTTACTCACAGCTGGGCCGTAGTTGCTAAACGGATTTATTTTAAAAAAAAATTAAAAAAAAGTGTTGCACCAGTTTTATTTAGGAGTATTATAGTGATAGGGCATCAAAATGATACTTTTAATTTTTGAAAACTGTTTTTTAATGTCATTGTGCATGTATATAGCGACAAACAACAATAAATCCAATGTAGTTTTCTTTTCACTTCACCAATATGTACGACTGCAAGTTGGCCTATTGTGAAAAATGCCCTGGAGTTTGTGGTTGCAATTTGACAACATGTAGAAAACCTCAATTCATTTGAAAACTTTTTGCCAGGAACTGTTATTAGTGGTCCCTTTACAAAGTTATTGTTTTGGTAGGCTACAACAGCTATGAGTGTACAAAATGAGGCAAAAGTGAAAATTATATTCAATAAAAGTTGAGAGGGACATTTGGTGGTCTCCTCTCTACCGACTACATGGCAGCATGTGATAAGCAACACATTTAGTAAGAATGATCCATTCTGGGAGAAAGAAAAAACAAAAAACAAAAGGACATACGCCCAGAGTCTAGACACGGAGCCACCTGGTTTAAGATTTACCTGAAGAGGTATATCTGGATCCATCTCAAACTTGGTGACCATCTTGGACCACAGTTCGAATTTTTTGCTCTCTGGGTCGATGTAGTAATCGAACACGGTGCCCTGCGATGGGAACTTGATGGTTTTGAACTCAGCGACCCACCACTTGCTGAACTCCACTCTGTAGTCGACCAGCTGCACTCACACAGAGAGACACAGAGGGAGGCAATGCGGTCAATATTGTAAAATGACTTCCTCTCTGCTTTTTCTCCTCCATACAGCAGCTATGGATCCGTGCATTTGATTTACACTGGTGTGAACACAAACCAAAGGATGAATAAATGGCCCCAATGCATAAATGGAGTTGGAGCAGCTGAGGGGTAGAAAATGAGAGATGGCAGACCCATCTATCCATCCATGTGATTCGGCCAGTGAAGAAGTCTCATCACCTGCTGGCTGGCAGTTCCCTGCCTTCCTCTCTTTCTTCCCAACCCTTGATACCTGTCTCCTCCATTCACCACTGCCTCTCCAGTCAATAAAACCACTTAGCATTTAAATGCATCTGTGATGGGAAAATAAAGTGGAGTACATTTGTACCGAGGGGAAAGCAGTTTTATCCCATAACTTAGATGGACACACTTACTGTACCGAACTAACTGGATTGCTAAGCAACTGCTTGCCATGGCTCTCCTGCTGATTTAAATTCAGCCAGCCTGTGTGTTTCTGAGCGGGAACGCAGTCCATTTCATTTTTCAGATGGAGATCTCTGCCTTCATGGAAAAACTACTATTCCTTCAAAAGAAAATAACATTCAAATGACTTTTCATAAATAGAGACAATGTTGAGTTCCATAAAAGCCAAAGAGGCTTACATAATATTCCAAGAAACTATTTCGAGTTATGGTGTGTAACGAACAAAAAAAGAAAGGAAAAACCCTTTAGCAGCAATTTTTATGTTCTTTGTTCTTGCCACTTAGGAAGCATCTCACGTCCCAAGAGGTCTTAGCAGTACCTGGTCCTGGAACAACGCTCCCCCAAAGGCCCAGATGGAAGCAAAGACGAAGTAGAGCTCATAAAGATCTTTGGACGAGTCTGGTGGTGTGTTTTCTGGAGTCAGGAGACACTCCAGCAGGTAGCACAGCATCTGGACAAGACTCTGCTCTGGGATTGGGATGATCGTTTTGAACCTGACCAAAAACAGTGTGAAAGAAAAAACGTTGGAAACATTTTTTAAAATGACGAGCCCCAGGACTTTAGAGATGGTTCCAAAAGACTCAATTTGTTGAAGTCCACTCTTCTCTTTCTTAGCTTGTCACTGAATTTCTCGGACTTTGCTATTCTTCTGAGAACATATTAACCCAATAAGAGCTTTCAAAAAATGTATTCAGTCACAATCCAAAAGCACATAGGCATTGGCCTTGTCAAGCTAAAGCACATATTAGAAACTTCAGCAATACCTAATAAAAGGCTAAGGTAAATATATGTTTAAACTTCATCTTGTTTGTAAAATTAAGACTTTATATGGATTTTTGAAAATCCATAATAAGCTTAAACCTCTGCATTAAGTACTTGTTTTAAAAAAAAAAAAAATCATAACATCAGGATTTTAAAACGATCTTCCACCTCAGATATAACACCAGCCCAAATTATGACAGTCACACACCGGTCTTGAGATAATGAAAACTTTTACCCAGAACTCTTATCTTTTATACAGAATTCACAAAAATGAACAAAAACTCTGAGAGCCCAAGAATTTTAATCGCATACTTCCGAAACGCCAGATGACAAATTTATGAGCTGTGGTGCATATTTAGACATTTTTGTGAGCACAATGCTTCATCCCTCCCCTGCTTCCTGTTGTTTGCTCCGGCAGCGACGATGATGAAGGTGTCAGAGGATGCAAATGGTCCTTGTACAGAATGTGGAATCACATCCAGTTCTTTCTGAGTCACTCCCCGTTTGCTCCCCCTGTCCCACGCGCCCACTTAACACAGCCCTCCTCCCTTTGCAGTGTCACACAGGAAACTCTTGTGTCAACGTGACTGAGCACTTCCCATCGCTGCAGGAAAACCACGGTACCTCGATTTGAGGACATCCAAGCAGGAGGGGAGATACTTGTCGAATAAGATGGTCATGTTTGCCTTCTCGGATTGGACTTCCCTCTTGTCGATCCAGCTGGACACCTGTGGGCTCCACCCGAGGTCTGCTGGATTTATGTACAGAATGCCTGGGTGGGCAGGTAGTGAGAAGTGTCGTGATTAAAGTGTATGGATAAATCTACAATGCCTTGCAAAAGTATTATTAGTTTTCAGATTTCCTAATGTTGTAACCACAACATTCAAACTCTCTGAGGGTGATTTTATATATTTGGTGGATAATTGTGAAATGGATTTTTTTCCCCCCCCCAAATAGAAAATCAAAGGTAGTTTTACATCAATAGCCCTCAATAGAGTCTAGTCCAATCTACTACCTTGAGAAGTCATATAATGAGTACATACAATCCATCTGTGCTCAAATTTAATCCTGTTGTTTAAAAAAAAAAAAAAAAAAAATGTTGGTTAAATAGCCTCTATGGCATTTATGGTTCAATGGCATGAAGTAAGCTTTTTTTTTTTTTTTTTTTAAAAGAAGCCATGTTTGTGATTTTCTACATCTGGAAGTAGATTCTCAGATTAAATGGGAACAAAATGAAATTTTTAAGCTTGTGAAACAAGCTTAAAAATTGGCAGTGTTACACTTGAAATATGGTGGAGGAGGTGGGATCACACAGTGGGGATGCTTTTCGACAGAGAGCGCAGAGAAAGTATTCAGAGTTAATAATGAGATGGATTCTAAGCATATTTCATGAGTTAGGATTGCTAAATATAAAAACATTGCACCCTTTTAAGGTCTTGACTGAACAAAGAAAGTCAAAGCACGTGTTCTTTTTCTTCTTCACAAATAAACACTCCTTTGAGATGGTCAATTATGTCAAATCCATACCCAAAATACACTTAAACTGGGTTACAGTGGCATGGTGGTAGAGCAGGCTTTCTATATACTCTATTACGATTTCTTAAATAAAGTCCCATCGTGCCCTGAAATATTTAAGAAAAACACCTACATTTGGTTATACTGAATGGTAATGTGAAAAAGTTTGACGGTTATAAAACTTTTGCAAGGCACAGTATTTCCAGCTCATCAAGTTTTGGATTCAGTAAGACATTTAAGTGGAAAAGGTGGAGAGAAGCAAACATAGAAAGGCATTTCTAAGCTGCTGTACCTGCCCTCGATACAGTAGCAGGAGTAGCAGTGCGAAGGTGGCTAATCTCAAACACCAGCCTCATGGTGGGGTTCAGAGGGATGCGCTCATTACTGGCCAGAGTCAGCACCTAACAGACAGAGAAGAGGTTCTGTCACACAGCATGTAATCACGGTGTGCCACTGGAAAAGTTCTGTCTATTATTAGATCCGGTCAGAACCAGCAGCTGTCTGTTCACTGTCAGTGAATGAGTCAACTCTAATTTCCGAAGCCGAGAGCTCGTTTTGTGTCCATGCAAAACAGAAAATTCAGCCTGCAAAGACACATCATTTCCTCACACCTTGTTGTCATCCATAACCGTGTTGAGTGACTCAATCCACATTGGATCAATGTCTCCATCTAGAACAATCCACTTAGGCCCACTGTGACTAATGTTGGCCAGTTCACGCATTACGCTGGAGAAGAGCCCTGTGAGAAGATGAGTTCACATTCAGGGTATTCAAGGCACGTCATTAAACACTTAGCGCTAATCAAATCCTCTTTCTGAAGGACATGGTAATCACCATCTTTCCACTCTCTCGTTGCCGGGTTGATGATTCCGAAGAGCTCGTCATTGGTCACCGCCTTCGGGTTGAGGTCTGCCCACACGGGCCGACGCTTCGTGTTCTGATAGGTCCGCTGGAGCGATCGCATCGCCTGACTCTTACCGGTGCCCGCGTTCCCGATCACAAACACAGAGTGGCGGACGGCCAGCAGCTCCTCGAGCTGCACCACCTTAGCACACAGGCAGAGAGACAGAGAGAGATTACAATAAATGCCTATTACCAATGCCTATCGACAATAATCCAGCATTTTATAAAGACCGCGGCGTTCATGCTGCTTAATCTCACAATTAAGCAGCATGTGCCTCACTGCAAATCCGGCACCGAGGTGCAGCCTTCTTCCTCTGAACATGAAGCAAGACTAAATGACAGCAGGGGGACTTCTAAAAACATCAAATGTCAAAACTCACATTACTGTATAATTAATGTGTCATTCATGTCTGCATCTGACATGGAAAGTCACTCGTTGAAAGGGCACTGACTGAATCAGGCCTGGTATATTAACATAATACACACGGATACAAGTAGATTACCATAATTAACAGTGCACACTGCACAAGAAAAGATATCCTATCAAACCAAAACACAAGATTTTACAATTCAAAGTTTCAAGTTTGCGAGAAAGTCTCGTTTAAAACCGCACAAGCCATCCGGCTGCCAAAAGAAAAAATAAGTCAATCCTCGGGAAGAACTGCTAAATATGGATGTTGTTTTGTGCGCATGGAGAGAAATAATAGGCATGTAAATGATTGATATGGCAGCAGCTGGCACGTACGGTGCAGCAAGTTGGCATCGCGAGTGATTGTCAAAACAGTAGCTGAAGGTCACCAGCCAGAGAGCGTGCTTTGTGGATGTAATAGGCGACATCATCAGCATTTTGCAGTTCGCCATCAGAAAGACGGATCTTTGGAAAAACGCAAAGCCTTTCCTCTCTCCTTTACAAAGATGCGTCTTTGACTTCGTGAATTTAATTGTGCAACAGTGATATGTATGCCAATCATTTCTATTTGTAGAGCAAATATGCCGCAATACAGTAAAGACAACCAAACACACTAAACTCGTTTGCCTGAAATCCTGAGATTTCCAACAGCTGGGAGACGATTTGGAGCAGAAGATGATGCCAGAATATCTTGATCGTGAAAACAAGCGTCCACCACAAGACTGAGGTCACCATAAGTGATGCACACACTCGGCTATGTTCCTGATAACTACTGAATACTAAATACTACACAATATGCAATTAAGTCTGTATGTTGTCAATATGGAATTTAGTCTGAAAAGAACCACTTACAAAGACATTTGTTTCCTGTCTAACAAGTGTTGATAACAAGGCTCCAAATTAAGCAAGTTTAGTTGGATGGTAGGTAGTATTCTGTATTTTATTAAAATGGTCTATACGTTGCTAAAATGCAATCCATCCAAGATTTGTTAGTCCGTCTCCTTTCATTCCATCCAGCATTTTCGGTGACACCACAGGGAGAGGAACAATGACTGCAGGAGAGAAAATGAAAGAGAATGGTTTCTTTCCCCACTTTTTCTCAAACATACAGATGGCTCGACATGATCAATGCCATCGACCCGGTTCCTCCTCCCCGTCCATTCAACTGGAACGCAGGCGGCTCGGCGGTCTCAAAGGCCTGGCCTGATTAGCGCTTTGATCTGGGGAGGCCTGATGCTAGCCCGGGCTAATGCTAAAGACATCGGGTCTCTCCTGCTTAGACTGAAATCAAAAGGTTGGGCATCCAAACAAAGACAGGAAAAGTTCAAGCTCTGGGGGTGGCAGCTTGTTATTGACCACTCTGCCGTTCTCTCTCTCTCTCTCTCCCTCCCTCTCTCTGCTCTTTGTTTATTTCTGTGCCATCTCTCAGAGTCCGGGTTAAGTGGCGTGGTGCAGCGCCAGCCTCTATTGATAGAGTGTTATTATGTGATTCCCGTGTCTATTTGACCTGCGGCAGATTGCACTTATTTCCCTTGGTCCGGAGCCGTCTTGTTTCTGACACATAGCTCCTTTCATTGTGTGTGTGCGCGTGTGCGTGTTTGGATCTGTGTGTGACATAATGACTGGAATTAGGTCGTCAGCTCCGGCACCTGAACTCTCGTTGCAGCTAACAACCAGCTTTCGGCAATATTTGCCCAATTCATCCCGATGTTTGACACTAATGTGTATTTCTCAGTGGAACATTATGACATGAGGAAAATAGCTTTTGGAGAGAACCGGGATAAATCTAAATGAAAGCACTGCAAGTGTAATATCTGTCAAATTGTTAAAGATGAAACTTACATTTGGGAACTATGTTTGTACATCTCGGACAGCATCTAATTGCATTTTCCTTCACATATAATTTCGTGTCAAACTTCCCAAAGGCCAATATTTTCTTTTAGGTGTAATTAAAACGGAATCAACTGCAGCATACACAATCATGGCCGTTTCAACTCTGTACCTTGAGAACGAAATTGTCGTCAGGCTGCAAGTTCAGGTCCAGAATGGATTGCTTTACATGCTCTTCAAAGTCCAGGTCTCTCTTCCGGGGGACTTCCAGGGAAGGAAAAAGGTCTCCGATCAGGCCCAAGAAAACGGGCATGTCCTCAGTCACGATCTTTGGGATGTTGAAATCTCTCAGAGCTCGCATGAGTACTTGGTCCTCAGCTCGTCCCGGGTCTCCCCTTTTCAAAGAGCCGGCGACCACCAACACTGACTTGATGGCTCGGAGGCCCCAGTCATAGTGGTCCTGCAGGGAAGGTCGGGTGAATGGTGTAAGTAGAGGAAAATGTATGGATTAGATGGAGGCATAAGGTGGGTGGTGGCATCAAGATACACCGAGGTGATAAAACACACGGCTTATGCTATTCTTACATTCAAAAATAGTTTTATTGAGAGAGAATGAGTGACAGTGGCCATAGTTTACAATGGCACAGCTCTCACTCGCCCCCACTACCAGTCAACTTTTAGAAAGCTGGAAAGCTAGTGTTTCTACTGTCCAAGACAAATTCAGTTTTTCGGAAAGGTTTTATTGGGGGAAAGAAATCGAAACACACAGCGACGTGGCGTGTTCACCGAAGTAGCACCGACCGCTCACCTTTCATCAAGGCGATGTGGAGTTGACAAGCTATGAGCTGCATGTCTGTTAATTAGCTGACTGCAGCTAGCTAGCCCCACTTATTACCCAGGTAATAGCAGCTTGTTAACCTCCCAGTGTGGCTATTTAAAAAGCATAAAGGGTAGAATACTGAATTCTAATTAACAGGAAACATTTACTCGAAAGCCACTTCTTGCCTTCCGTAAATCATCAGGTTTCTCCTGCTCAAAAGTATTTTAGTGTCCCATTTCTGGAGAAAATGTACATTTTACCTCAGTAGAATATTATCACTCTTTGGGATATGAGGTACACGGGAAAGGAAGCATAACAAATCGTATTTTAATTCTGTCTGCGACTGCGGAAGCTTTACTCTAGGTTATAATTCTTTAAGACTTCTTTACCAGAATTAATTTCAACGTTAATATTTAATGTTGGTTCATTTGCTCCAATTTTGAAAAAACTATGTGACACTACAACCTTAATCTTTGTAATTCCCCCCAGAAAGATAAGTAAGGAACAAAATACTTGAAGTTTCTGTACTGAACATGAAAATTTGCACACAGGGCGCAGAACTCCCTGAAAACATTTACTTTCCAATTAAATCAGAAAAAAGTTATGTTTCACAATTCATTTGGCACATCTCTGTCATGTTAAACTGACATGTGTTAAGCAGCAATGAGAAGAGTTGAAATTAAAGAAAGGAGACTCAGACGGAGCAAACAGATTCAGCCAGTATGTAACACAAGCCTTGCTTGAAGCCGAACATCTTTCAAACCACAGAGAAGAGAATTGGATCCTGCCCAAACTTCAGCTTCTAACTTTTTAAAGTTGTTAGCTTATTTTCCCAATTTAACAGCGTGGGTCATTTTTAACCTCTTAAAAGTAGATCTCACAGTCTCATGTTGTGCTAAGTGATAGAAAAAGATGAATTCCCTTCTCAGTTGTAAGCCCTAAAGAAATTTGGCACAACTTTCTAAGCGCTGCCACTTCTTTTATCCCCGTCCCCAAGAAATCTTTGCCAAAAGGACACAGGAAGGACGACTTTGCTTTCTGTCAAAGCAATGTGGAGATATGTTTAAAATGTGAAAGGTGAAAAGACATCTACATAAAGAAATGTATTGATGTTGTGTTTCTTAAAAGTAGTTGCGACAGCTGAATTTGGACCACATTAAACAGGCAAGCAAAACTTGAACTTCGCTTAGACTAAATTTGGACAGGATTAGATAAATCCTGTTAATGTTAAATTTCCAAAGATTGTACTGCACAAAATGGTGAAATATGTAAAGCTGTACATAACTTTCTAATTTGAAATTTCAGGATTTTGCACAAAGGTATAATACTTTTTTTTTTTTTTTTAACCAAATAGTTTTTGTGGGACAGCCGGAAAAATCTAAGAATTACTGAAGAGGCTATTTATTCACTTGAGTGAAATTGTACATGCAGTAACAATGTTAAAAGGTTCCGATGTCTTCCAGCGGAACTTTGAGGGCAGAAGGTACTACCTGCTTGGACAACAGCTCTTTGCACAGTGTGTAGAGGGTGATGAACTTTCTGGCGAGAATCCGGGCATTTACAAAGCCTTCAGCCACCAACATGATCTCGCAGATGAGCTCAAAGTCTGGAACCACCATCGCACAAGGTCTGCGAACGAACACACAAAAAAGGAACTTCGCTTTTAATTTTTGGTCTTTCGGCTCCGATTTCACTATTTAAACCTTAGGATTGGTTCAGACTCACCTGAAAAGAGCTTTGAGGTTCTCTGGAAGCTCCGTTCTACCGGCGTAACCAGGATTCATCGTGATGAAGATCCCGACTGAAGGACAAAGATTCACCTCGTCTCCCATGAAGTTAAATCGTTGCTTCTTGTAACGGATGGCATCTTGGATGCTTTTACCCGCATTCACAGGCCAATAAAAAGAGAAAAAAAAAAAAAAAAAACATGCCATTTTTGCCATCTCTAAAAAACTGTGCGTGACGTCAGTCACATTTGTTGTGGGGTGGAAACCCGCCAACAAAGTGATGGTCTGAAGGGCGACCCCGTGCTGCTGTCCTACAAGAGAAACTCAGATCTAAGCCGAGGTTGTTTCTGGGTAGGGTTTGCAGGTAAACTTTAAACTGTGCCTGTGTGGGTTGATTTCAAGTGCTTAGATTTATTGTCTGTCCAATTTAATGCATGATTGTCTATCTGGAGATTGTAGTTCCTTTTAGGTTTATGTGCTAAGTAAAAAGCGGACGAAGGCCGTCTGCTTCCCTTGCCGTCCAAGACGACAAGGGCGCGGTGCACTGGCCATCACCGTCCCAACCACGTGCCCCCAAGCACACCCCCGGCCCCGAGCTGGCCCGCAGGTGGCTCACTTTGTCTTTCCCTCTTTCCTTTAATTGGTATTCATATGTTTTTGTTTGTTCTTGTTGCCCCCCGTGTGCAACGTTTCGACCGTTTGTTCGTCTTCGTCAGGTACATGTTTTTTTTTTTTCTTTCTTCCCTTTTGTTTGCAACTTCAATTTAGTTTAGGCACCCCCATGTTCTTTCCTTCTTTCTGTCCACTAATAAAATAAATGTCTACATCGACTTACAATATTAAAGAAAATAATGACTGCACGTTCACATATTTGGTTCTGTTCAACCAATTCGGTTCTATCCTGCAGATCTGGCATTGATCGGAGTGTGCGCTTAATCGTGGTTGACTCATATTTCACATATTTATTTTCACGCGTTTTATTCTGAATAAATGTCACCACAATTTGAAAATGGCCTATTGTGTCATTGAACGTGTTTGCAATTTTCAGTTAGTTGAGGATCCGAGACGTTTAAGTTAGACTTAACACAGATGGTGAGTACCGGGGGATAGTCCTACTTTACTTGGAGTAAAACGCATCCTTAGCTGCTCTCAAAAGTAAGCGGCGCGCCCTGGCACCGCTGTCCCTCTGTCCAGTCAGTGGCCTGTCAAGAATAAACTTCCAGCTCACTCAATGTGTCCCACTCTGTCATAGTTTACAGTGAGTCGAGTCTCTTGCCGAGAACCAAACTGTCTCATTTTAGCATCTTGTTCAGTCATTTGGGACTTCTATCCACGGGGCAAAACACAGCAGAATAAAACATCACCACTTGCCTCCACAGTGTGATGAAATGTTGCAAACATTTCATCATTAAGGGATGAACATGGCATTAAGGGACCTTCGGCTCCGAAAGGGGCAGAAGCAGATTTGCCCCTTCTCTGGTTCATGTCCCATGGCGATTTTGTTGTATGGAAACCTGTACATGGGGTGGCTTTAGGAGTTACAGTAGGGTACTTTGCAGGGGCAAACACATCATAAGCTCAGTTGGCACCTTTAATACAAACAGAGTGTATTAAAGGTGTTTGTATTGCCAAATAGTCTGCAACCAGAGATGGTTTTAATGAAAGAGGGGAACATTTCGACATGGAATGGGTTCTAAAAGGATCATTGAGCAGAAGGCCTTGTAGACATGTGGACCGGCCAGACACTCCTCGGTAATAAAATAACAGTAGTGTATTTTTAGATGCTGATATATTTCCCTTCGGGATCCTTTCAGGTTACTTTCAAGGTAACCTGAAAGTAGAAACGTTACTTTCAAGGTAATTTTGAGGGACTTACAGGGTACTTTAGGAGAAATGTTCCCGACACTTCTGGAATCCTTTGTCATGCATTTTCTTCATTTTTCTTACCAATGTGTATGGTATGGCATGTCTAAATCTGTTACTAAAAATGAAATTCCACGTTCCTGTTTTAGATGTACAGCGACTTACAAAAGCATCCAAAGACTCGCATTTTGGGTGATTACTTTTGCAAAGTGCTGTGTGTTCTGCATATCCACTCCAGATATGCTAGCCATCTTTAACACCAAACCCTCAGTCATCTTAGATGGCATCTCCAGACTGGCGTGTCGAAGACGGGAACTGGAACCAAAACTGGTGCACAAAACACTGGGAAATTCATGTCAGGACCTGCTAGGAACATTTGCAGTGAATTCAATTAATGGAGCAACCCGTCTGACACTGCTGATTC
Source organism: Poeciliopsis turrubarensis (assembly GCA_010277015.1). Lineage (NCBI taxonomy): Eukaryota > Metazoa > Chordata > Actinopteri > Cyprinodontiformes > Poeciliidae > Poeciliopsis > Poeciliopsis turrubarensis. The sequence goes on from VMRN01000054.1 coordinate 872,598, forward strand.
ATTATGGAAGCAACTCACACATTGATTGGAATAAGATATTAATTAATACGGCAAAAAAAAAAACTACTCTCAGTTCCCACTTATTAGCATTGCATTAATATTAGCATGTCCCGCAGTCAGTCTGTTACAGCATGTCAAATTATTATGCGGCGCAACCTTATTTTTTTTTTTATATATATATAAATGTTCACTATTTTATCACAAATATGAATGTCCTATCAAGTAGGGTTTACTGGATGGATGAGCTCCCGACGCTCTCTGAGCGTCTAAATCATGACTAAATGAGTTATCAGGCTGAACTTTCTCCATGTCCACGCCTCAAACTGAATCCCTGCTTATGAATTTAACATGCGAGTGGTTAAAGAGCATAGCGAGTTGACAGCTGGAAAGAGAAGGAACATCTCTTCATGGATGAGTTGTCGACTACAGATCGTTCAGTCATACCAACACAACAGAGAGAGGGATGCAAAAAGCAAAGAAGGCAGCTGTGGCACACACGCATATACACGCACACACACACACAAGCAAAACGTTTGTGCATTTATGGCAAATGATTGGACATAAACTCAACAGAGGTGAAAAAGATTTAAAACGAAAAAAAAAAAAAAACTGAAACAATTGCAAGTTTAACAAACTGAAAATGTTTGATCTTGAGGGGTTTGCTCCCCGATATAACTTATGAAACGTAAACTGAACTGGAATGACTTTATGCCAGACTGTCTGATAATTTACTTGGTCCTCTTTTGCAAACCTAAGAACATCTTTGATTCGTCTAAGTCACTTGCAGTCTCAAAAGATCTCTGAAAGCATATCGATATGCTTGGCATCAAGAGTATGGCAGGATTTCATGCGAGTCCTGCAAGATGCTAAGTGGGACCTCCATGGATTGAATTGGTTTCTATGGCACAGCTTACAGATTGCATCTACTGGCTTTCCCTCTTCCCTTTTGTACGGGAGAGTTGCCTTTTTGTTTAGCCTTAGTTTTCTCCTGTTTATGTGCTTGTTAGGTAGGTTATGCTTGTAGGACTGTATTTTATTTTATTTTTTTTTATTTTATTGCAGTTAGGCAAGTTTCTTTTATTTTTCTTTCAGGGTTGTTTTGTTTTATTATGTTGGCTTGAGCTCTCCCCAAAGCTTTCGATTGGTCAATACAGAAAAGAACTTAAAAACTTGGCACAAAATAAACACCTTAAATGCCAACCTGACTCCTCATTCACTGTCTAGATTTATGTTAGCCCTTTATGTCCCCCAGACCAAGCCAGGGATGTAACGACGTCCCACGAGAGCTGCAGTTAGGAGATGTTCTGATTCAATCGCCCAACCATTACAGTGAATTCTTTGTAAGGCTCACCTATTTTCTTTTGACAGCAAAAGTTTTCTTGCTCCCTAATATATCCCACCAAGTAGGTGTTATGACCTAGTCGCACGTAAGATTTGTGTAAGTCACAATCGGCAATCCAGGTTTGTGTGGATTGTTAAAAGAGGCAGAACCTCTCCAGTTCATCCAATTTATCTTCATGTCTGGCTGCCTTCTGTTTGGCTGTGTTGGTCTGACGTCGAAGCGGTCCCACCACCTGTTCCAGACGTCCCGGGCAGCAGTGGAGTTTGGCCCCGTGCGATATTCGCCGCACCCCCACTTTCGAGCGATGGATTAGGTGTGTGCTCGCCGAGGAGAAATGACGCCGCCTTGGCTCCACTGAGGAAGGCTGAGTGCCGGAACGGGCTGCCAGCTGTCACAGCGCGAATTTGATGCTCCTCTGTTCTCAAGGTCTGCTCTTCCACGTCTAAGCCAACGTGATTTATTATTTATTGCACCCTGCAACACCTATTCATTCTTCTGGCACTTTAAAATTCTCTAAGTACTGTGGACTTCCCCAGCTTACGGAGAAAGACTGCTTGACTTTCATCTCTGCTTAAGAGAGACTGAGAGAAGGGCAAAGAAGTGACTGTTTGGTCTGGCGGTGAATAACAATGCTTCAGGAAGCCATCTCCATTATCTGCACTATTATGATTGCAATCAACATTATCAACTGTACATGGTTTGCTATGACAGTGTGTAACACTAATGAAGGCTAGGCACCTGACTATGGCCAAATATGGTAATAGGCAGTCGGAAAGGTTCGTCTGAGGAGCTTGTGTGCGTGAATAAAACACCATCAGACAGAAAGTTTAAGTTATTGTATTCAAACTTGTACATATTTGCATATATTTAGGAAGGTATTCAATAATAATAATAATAATAATAATAATAATAAGTATGAACAATAAACACAACAGGAAGTCAACAATAACAATAATAAATAAACAAACCCTGACGACACCCAAGAACTTTTTCTCTTATTCAAGTCTGTTCTTTTGTCTGCAGGGTTATTAATGGACCATCAATCAATAACCCGACTGTCTTTAGTCCATGAGCAAAGGCAATAGGTCCAGAAAAATAAAGTAGTTTGGTTTAATTAAGTCCTATTGTGATCTGGTAGCTCGCTGGGTTGAAACAGAGGGTGGAAAAAAAAACCTGACCTAAAAAAGGTCATAAATAAAACCAAAAAATTGCATTTAAACAGAGTTAAACTGCTATCCAAAACAACTAGACATTCATAAAAAAAAATAAAAAAAAATAGCTATGCTCCATAAAGTATTTGTCAGGAATCATTCAAATGAATTTCAAGTTAAAGATCACATTAATGTTACAGATCCGAGTGAAGTTACAGATCGAGTGATTACTTAAGTACTGTTTCAATCAACAATGAATTGTTTTTTTTGTTTTGTTGAGTAACTCCAAATAAATGTACCAGTTCCAGAGTTCAATAGGCTGTCAACAAAATCAATGAAAAGTACCTAAAAGTATCCTTAAAGGACAAATTTACAAAAATCGTTGGGCTTATTTAATACTTTGAGGACATATCTTCTATTTAACCACAAAATTAAAAGAAAGAGAATGATTTTTTAGTCTACAAGACCATCTCTAAGGTGCCGATACATAGATTTTAAGTGGGCTTGTCGGCACAGCATTTCTACTACTGAAAAAACCCCAAAAGACTTCAAATAAACGACTCACCGTCGAGTGATTGCCAGAAAACACCCAATGTAATCCTTCGTCTATGCTAATTAGGTTCGATTCAGCAATATTCTTCAGCGATTTTGGAATAGGCCAACAAAAGCAGCAACAGCATTGGAGAAGATCCGAGTTCACCTCTCACCCAGACCTTAAAAGTGTGCCGTCGGTTTGACCCACCAAAAAAAAAAAAAAAAAAAATCAACCCAAAATACGGGTTGATTATTTTGTGCAGGCTAAAAATGCTGCACATATTTACAGGTAGCGCTGGAGGTAACTGCATGCTGGATTTGAAAACACCAGAGAACCTTATGAAGCCACGGGGACGATGTGGTCGATGCATTGCAAGAGGACAAAGAAGCTAACTTCTGCTGAAAAATACAAAATGTGGTTGGTTGCAAAAATCTCCAGAGGTCATGCAGAAAATCCAGCACTCTGCCTGAGAGTCATTATTTTACAAGTATGCAGTAGCATTCCGTGCTTCATTTAATGATACCCTTGTAAAATTAGTTGTGTTGCACTATTTAAATTGTTCTTGCTCAATTTGGTTATCGAGTACAGCTGTTAGTTTGTGTATTTTGCCATTAAGCCCTGATTGCTTTGAAAAAAAAATCTTGCTCCAATTGCTGATGTTGAAGGAATACAGTGTCTGGCAAAAGTCCTAACAACACTTGTTTCAACTTCTTGCCCCATTGCAGCCACAAACACCAGTGTTTTTATTGGATCTTTAAAAAAAAAAAAAAAACCCAAAACAAAACAATGCAAAGCGGTGCTTGATTGTTGGATAAAAAGAAAGTAATTCAGAATGTTCTATATTTTCACAAATAAAAATTGCACAATGCAGTTTCCACTTATATTCAGTCCTTCCAACCGGCCAAGTAAATGCTTTATAAAAGCTCCTTTTAAAAAGTATGAAGATAAGTAGGCATTTATCTCGCAGTTTTGCACATCCAAAGACTTAGATATCTAATCATTCAATTTTGCCGTCTGTGAATCAGTTTCAAGTTATGTAACAGATTAGATCTGGACTTCAACTGACCACTGTAACACATAAATATGGCTGCACGTTTAAGGTTATTCAGCTGTTAAGACGAGCGTGAGGTGTAACACAGCCTGTAAGAGGTTTTCTTCCAGGATTGTTCCCTTGTTTAGAATGGTGTGTTCGAGGTGATTTGAAGAGTTAGTTCATTCCAGACGGTTAGGGTTTTGACCACAGCAAAGTCTTCCATGTTTGACTAAAAGACTTGCCAACAGGTTCTTCCACCTGAGCTATGGCTCTCTGCAGCTCCTTCAAAGTTACTACACTTTGTCAGAATAGTTTTAAATTACTTTTGAAGATCAGGGAACATTATTTTAAGAGTACTAGCTATATATATATACGTAAATATAAATTCGACCTTGGTCTTGGTGTAAATACTTTCGATATACTATGTAAGGTTGTGGACAAAGAACAAAGCAGTTCATCCTAAGTGGCAACAAAGTTGACCGTCTCAAGCTTCAGGGTTTGGTCTTCAATTAAGTTCAGTTTGATGGGGCTTATTTCAAACCCAGGCAAATGTGCTGCACTTGCCATATTTTTACCTCGTGCAAAAGCGACCAAAGGCGAAACGAGGTATGTGTTGCTCTTACCTGTACTGCGACAACAGACAGCACCTCCACAGAGATCCTGTTAAACTCGTCAAAGCAGCCCCATGCCCCCGTCTGAGCCAGGCCTTTGTAGATGTTCCCACAGGACTGGTGGACAGACAGACACACGAGTAAGATGGATATGTCCAGTAAGCGAGTGAGCCACTCGCAGACTCAAAAGCCATATAAGACTTCGGGGAAGAGTCTGAAGAAACAAAGTGTTTGTGAGCGGTCTGTTGTGATCTTAGTGGAATAGTAAATGAGACTGAAAGAAATACTATTATTAAGTTTCAGAAATGCACACTGGACACAACACTGCTTTAAATGAGTCCAAAACTTTACTCTTGACATTCCTACTGGTTTCAATAATTCTGTTTGTCCACTTGTCAAAGTAGGTTTACATTTCGCTTGATATATTTTTCTTGTGCTAACCTCGGGATATTTTCTTAAAATTTGTAGTTTTTTTTTTTTTTTTTTTTTTTGCTTGCTTGTTTTCATAGCAGCCATGGAGATAAACTGGGTAATTTCACTCAGCTTGCAACCCTCCAAAAGACTTTTGGCCAGACCTTTGACTGATAAGACCTACCACTCACATTTTCTCTTGCCTCTGAATTCAACACGAGAGCAAGTGAACAACCCTTCAGAGAGCACCTGGGCTGAGAAGGAGCATGCAGCCGACTGGTGTCTTTGATTACAGAGCAAAGCTAAGCCTGTCATGCAAACTGGAGCCAACTGCAGGACTAATCTAACTGCTGCGCGTCTGTGCATAAATAAAAACAACAAACAGTGTGAGGCTCTGAGTCCAGCTTCCAATGTGGTTTTCCTGGAGAACATTAGCACTTCTCTCCACTGGCAGCCCGCTGTACAATGGGCAGCTCGGGGTGGTATTTGCCTCCGCACTGCTACGATACCCCCATCTGATGGAGGTCGGAGGATATGCATCTTCCCTAGACATTCAATCTGTGGTGGGTGTACGACGAAACACATAAAAGATATAATAAAAGCCAAAGGAGGCTGGGCATACATGAAGCTTTTTGCAAAGAAATCATAACATGGTGCAATTTAATAATAGCTCCTAAGAAAGCAGCAACTGAACTGTAAAAAAAAAAAAAAGGATTTAGAAAAGGGTGTAAAGGTCAAAAGGTAACTTTGATGACAAATACATAGCATTTCGCTGACAATGGCCAGGAAGCAAATCAGCATGCATAACGCGTGCTCCTATGAATGCACGTGTGCAAGAAATGCAAAACCATGGCTTGTGTTTGCTCACCTTGTAGTCCATCTGCTCAGAGCAGTTGAACACGTACACCATGACGCCCAGGGCCCGTCCCAAATCTTTGGTCGTCTCAGTCTTCCCTGTGCCTGCAGGCCCAGCTGGTGCTCCGCTCATGGTCAGGTGGAGAGACTGAGTCAAAGTGATGTAACATCTAAATTTAGAGGAGAAACATGCACAACCATGACTGATAAATGAATCACCCCAAACTCGGAGGCATACGTAGAAATGCTACTCATTCGGTTGAGATTTCTTTGGAAGTCTGGAAGTACTCACACCCTCCGAACTTACATTTTCCACTGATGTTTTATGTGCTCGATCAACTTTTAGAAGAGCGTAAAGATTCGAAGGAAGAAAAGAAAAAAAAAAAAACACAACACATAGCTTCCAAGCTTTTCTTACACATAAAAATCTGAAAAGTGAGGCTTTAAAGGAGACAATGATTGAAACACTCCAGAAATCTACCCTAAATGGAAGACTGGCAAGTAGAAAGCAGGTGTTGAAAGAAAGCCATTAGAAATCACATTTACAGTTCAGCACCAGCCCTGCAGACGGCACAACATGTCTACAAAAAGGTCTTCTGAAAGCAAAACTTTACTTTTCAAGAAGAAAAGTTAAGTTTTCACCCTAGACAAAGCACCCCCATTTTAAAACACAGTAGTGGCCGCATCATGTTGTTGAGATGCTTTTCTTCTGGAGGGACACGGGAAGCTGGTCAGGGCTGATCTAAAGGAAACTCCTTGATAGTTACTCTTTGATACACAATTGTTTTTTGTTTTTTTTTAGATATCTTAACTGTAAAGGAATAGAAACAAGCAATGTGCCAATAGGAGGCCTTTCCCACTTAATAAAAAAGCTGAAAACACTTTTTGTCCTCTACAATCTAACTGATCAATTTGAAAGTGACTGAACTGAGGCAAAACTGGAAAACATTCTTCATTTTGAAGGCGTTAACCACATCGCTCTGAATACTTGCCAAATGATTCTTTCCAAGCTTTCATCCACATTCCCGTAGACTATTGGCTAAAAGTCCATATTGAATAGTTCTGAATTTTGACTGTTACCCATTCACGAAGCGTCAACTAACAACTTGGCAACAACAACCTGAGTGGGGAGCAGCTTCTTTCTCCATCTGGGCTTTGAGAGATCTGGTTTGGAGATGCTTAAGCCAAGTCGAATGCGTCGCAGCTGTTATGCAGCTGGCCCTCGTGGGAGAGATGTCCTGGTCCAGAGCATTCATCAGAGCTACCTGGTATAAGACCCACTAGGGCTCGCCGCTCACTCAGAAACAGCTGATCGACGCTTACAGAAGAACGCAGAGACAGACCAACGGCCTGTTGGGTCATGCGTTTGCCCATCTGCGCAGTCATACCAACACTCACATAAGACTCATCTGAAATCAGATGGTGTGTTCAACCGAGCGGCAGCAGCTCCCTCCTTTTTCCAATACTTAAAATATGGAACGTTGGCTAAACTGCCTCGGTGTCCAACATATTAATCTACCGTAGAATGTCTCCTGTGCACTAACCGCTATGCACTAGAATTTTATACCATTGCTGGAATGACTTTACCTACGTGGGTGTCCCATTTTCACATCTCGAATACAAGACTACCAAAGACCAATAGCACTGCCAAGATGCCTCTCCACTCGCAACCCTGATAAACCCCCCTTTTAAAAGTCTGCATGTTCACCAAACTGAAGAGTCTCTTGCTCTATCACTTGGACAATTACAGATTCAGAAATGCCTGTAATTCAGTAAGTTGTGACATATTAACAAAGAACAGGGATTTGGACACCTATGTTATTTTTTTGTTGTTGTTGTTGTTGGGTTTGCCTGTTTTGTGACCAATGAAGCTCTCTGCGTAGCCGAGTTACCCCACAATCGTTCCAGTTAACTTCATGCGACACCAGTACTAGCTTGAAGCAGCGCTGAATATTTCATCAAAAACCAGAGAATGATAAAAGACAACTTTTTGAACGCTATTATCTATTGTTTATGTTTAAGGAAATGCATATTGGTGTTCACTGCTGAGTCATTCGATGAGGTTTTTTTCATCACATCCACACCGTGACAGGTTCTATCACTTTTATTTATTTTATTTATTTATTTTTTTTACACTTCTCTGTTTTTGTTTGTTGTAATTCAGGTTTGGTAAACCTGCAACTGGCACAAAAGACCCGTTTGCAAAGTAGACCATACACTGCCAAGAGGAACCTTAACGCTCATGTTCTCTTATGTTTTGAATTATCAGTTGAATCCAGGCAACTGCAGAGCTGTGCAACAAGTACTGCTCTCTGTCACACACGCATTGTGACACACTCTTTGCTCTAAATCTGAAGAAAAAAAAAAAAAAAAAAAAAAGATTCTAACAGATGTGATTTTAAAGACTCCTGTCTTTAAAATAGGAAAAAGTACAGCGCTCGTCAAATAGTTTCTTATAAACTCTTAAACCGTGTCCATTTCTCTGAGATGATTTGACAGAAAAACATCCTGGTAGATAAAACAGTTTTAAAGGCAAAACAATGCAAACAAAAAAAAAAAAAAAAAAATGTGAGTTCAAATGTGTCAGGTGAAGGAATGAAAGAAAGATGTTGTGATCCATTAATGATGATTAATTAAAAGATTAATCATCATTAATGATTACGGCTCGGCAGATATTACCGTAAGTCTGCATTTTCAGCGACGCTAAGAGAGCGTCGCCAGGTCCGGGGCTGACACCGTCTCATAACCAGGTCTCACGTCGTCTTTGGGTCAACACAGTCACTGTTACGTGACAATAAAATCTGCTCCTGTGATTTTATTATCCCTTGATTAATACGGCCACTGAATGCTTCGCCCGCGGAACCTGTCAGAACTGGAAGCGAACAGTGTGTCCATTTACTCTCACTGAGGAGCAGCAGTGAGGTGACGGGGACAATAAGACCTTTATTGATCAGGCCAATAAACACAATGGCTTCCCTCTAATATCAATAGAGTCATGCTTTTACTAACCGCCTGTTAATGGATGATGTATGGAAGAGGGAAATATTGGAAAGCATAACAAGAGACAGAAGCTCGGAGAAGACAAATGATCCCATCTGTATACAGTGTATCATCCAGATACCAGTGCCAAGAGGCTTTATGGGCATCCATTGAAATCTGTCCAAAAACCTCACAATGAGTTGTCAGGAGGGCTGGATGACGATGTGCTGTGCAGAGTAAGTGAAGCCAGATTGGATTTGTGACAGTGAAACTTAACTAAGCTGTGACAAGGTGACTTGTTTTATTACAGTGCCTTTAAAAGTAACTGCGATAAATCAGTATTCTGGCCGGACTCATTCTTCTTTCATTCCTCTTTGTCACTCGGCGTGTATGAGCTGGAAATGGAAACTTTTAAGACATTTTGAAAAATGGCACCGATCCGGAGACGATGCAGCAAGTACTGAGTGATGGCTAACGCTACGCCAATAGAATTACACTCTGTTGACGATTGGCTTCAATTATTTTTGCCCTAATTATTCTTCCACAGAATTATGCGCTTGTCGAAGCTAGGGGAAAAACTGGGAGATCCTTCAGTACATAAATGAGTTTAGTTCAATATTTTATTGTATTTTAGTTTAACCGAAAAAACAGCCATAACAATGCCATAGTTTGATTTTTTTCCTTCCCCCCTAAAGTCTTCAGTGCTTCTATTTCTACTATTTACAAAGTAGATACATGTGTTTAAAAAACTGAAAACTATAACAATTGTGCAATGCAGGTCGACAGATCACGAAAACCAAAAAGCTGAGAACAGCGTGAAACGTTTTCTTTTTTCTTAGTGACTGCATGACGAAAGCTGCAGTGCAATATCATTCACCAAATCCTTCTTTATCCGTTTTCTCAAAGCAAGAACTAAAGGATTTGACATCTAGCTTCCTTGTTCCTGGTGCATTGTTGCAATAAAACGCAGCAGCAAATTGTGAAGTGCAGCGAGGGCAAGCACCATATGGTGAAGTCCTGCTACTCGTCTGCTGAAGTGACCATCAAAGCCCATTGTTTCCACTTTGTTCAGGCTTCAAAGGGACCACTGGTCAGCCAGGAAACAAATTCAATCGCTACTGTTTGCCAAAGATGTCCGGGAGACGGGTTATTCATCTCTGTGTAGTTTACTGGACCTCCTGCAGAAACGTGCGTGTGAACAAACAAGCTGTTGGCTACGTTCCCACTGCGACTTGTTCTGAGAGGTTTGATGCATACAGATTTCACTTCAAGCATCTGTGCTTGGAGACGTTATCGGACTAGAAACTTAACATTTTCTGACAGCTGTCTGTTTAAATGCCTGACAGAAACGTTGGCTGCGCAGTTAAATGTGTAATAGACAAGAGTTTAGCAAGGCCTCGTGGGGCAAAATCTTGTTATCACATACAAATACTTGAAGTAATCTGTTGGAATAACTCAAGATGGTCAGTCATCTTTAGTCTAAAACCTGAATCACTAGCATTGACCAGAACTGAACTGCGTAAAAATACAGTGATTTCGAGAGGTCAAACCGATTTCTCCTGTTTGCTGCATAAATTTGAAAACCATGAAGTGAAAAGCAAATTTGTTGTATTTATTTATTTTTCACAATAATAAAGGTGCTGCTCAACAGGACATCGGTGTCAGTGTCAGTCTGGCCATTGCACTCCTACACAATAATCTCCCCTCAGTGCTCCGACTGGGCTTCCTCCCATAGAGCTGGATTTTTCCTGCAGAATCTGTGAATGACGACGTCAATTTTTTTTTTTACGCTATTTTAAAATTGTAGTCTGAATGTAGTTTAGCAACGGCAGAAGAGGAAGTGAACAAAGCCATTCAGCCCATGTTGGTCACGGTTCCACATATCGACTTAACACGAACAGCCGCCTCGTTTGGCTCACCTCTGCTGTCTTCACGATGGGGGATGTTTGTTCAGAGTCCAGGCAATTCGCAGTAAGTGTCAACACATCGAACTGGCACATTGCATACATCAACGGCCAAACATTAGTGATTGGGTGCAATTTCAAATTTCAGCGAAGTCCTTGCCTCCAGCAAGCAATCATTTCTCAACAGCCTAGAGTCCAGACTCTCTGAACGAAGCAAAAATGTAGAACAAGAGACTTGTTTTTACCAGGCTATGTCAGTGTATCTGAACTGCCTTATCTGACAAAACAACCAAAAAAAAAAAACAACCAAAAAAAAAAAAACAGTTTGATCATCAAAAGATATTGAAGCTGAACTTGTTTGTCACTGAAGTTCAGATGGATTCTGAGCTTCAGTGAATCCATCTAGAGTTCAGGGCAAGGCTGAGATCTTCAGCTGTACTGCAATTCAAACACTTTTCTCATTGTCAACCGCAGTCAGAAACAGAGAAAAGATACAAAACCATCGTGACTTGCCAAGGATGGGGTCTAACCTGTCTGTTAGAGGAGTGATGACCAGTCGTGGCGTGTTGCCCAGATATTCATATGAGTAGAGAAACTGAGCATCACAGATGTTGGCAAAGCAGTGCCTCTCCCTCTCGTCCCAGTGATGTCTCAGCTGAGAGAGCCACACAAAGGCCTGGGAACTCTCCACCTTCAAAGAGGAGACAAGAAGAAGAAGAAGAAGAAAGTTTCCGGAAGCTGCCAACACTTGAGATGAGCCCAAAATAATCTGTGCATTTCCACCCTCTAATTATGCTAATGTCTTGTCTGAATATCTTGAATACATTACTTACTAGTAATAGCCTCTCAAGAAAGCGTGGCAGCTTACAGCAATGTGTGCTTGCCAGATTTATGCCCCGGGGCTGTTCTCACCTTCTGACTGATCATCTTGGCCACCACATCTCTGGCGTGGACGTCGATGGTGCAGATGGTCATAACTTTCTGCCTGTCACCTGGTGTGAGCTGGCCAATCAGCATGGAGATGAGCGTGTTGAGCTGGGAAACCTGCTTCCTGTAGCACTCCTTCATGGAGTTGTCATAGCCTTCCTCGAGTCGGGCAAAAGCCATGTTCACATCAGAAGTCCACCAGATCTGAGTGCAGGTCAGTGCAACCTGAGCGGAGATTTTAAGACATTGGAGGAATCAGAGGAGAGGATATCAAGCAGATTAAGTCAGATTTCGGTACATACATTTATCTACTCGGATTCATACTGATTCCCAAAGAGGAAAAAGAAACTTAGGCGTCCAGTGTTCCCATAATTCACGTGAAGAAATGCTTCAGAATTGGGATATGAAAAGCCAAAAGCTGTAATGTTTGGACTACGATGTAAACTTTTCCATGCCCTGGATCTTCCCAAATAGCAGTTGCTTCTGGCTGAGGACTCTCATTGCAACTCCACAGACAACGCCACAAAATATGGAAAGCAACATTGACTTTTAGTCTCTTTCTTTCTCACTTTTAAACTCCACTTATTCACTTAGCATAAACGCTTTTTGACAGTTCATTCTGCATTTTCATTGTCAAACACTTTTCCATTCCGTTCGTTCTATGCTAGTTGTTTTTTGTTTTTTTTTAAATGCTGAAGGTACTGTTGCATCTGCAAGTGGATGCAGTGAACCTGTATTGTGGCTGCAATCTGAGAAATAACAAACCTGGTGTTTATACAATTGGTGCAGAAGCCTCATACTTCCTTTGTGATCCCAAATGATAGATGTAAAAGTTTTAAGAAACCTTAGTTTTGACACAAAAAAACCCCGCAACATCATATTCCATGCTGAAACCTTGAGTACATAACAAAGTACATAAACAAAAAGTACATAAACAAAAATGGTGCATTTTTCTTTGCAATATATCTTAACTGGAGTCGGCTTGAATAGGCGTTGGACAGAAAACACTGTCCAATGTGTGAAACCTTACAGAGTTTCAGTGTGATGTATAATTTTCAGATAAAAACAAACATGAATTAGGCAACGAACTGTTTATACTCCCTATGGTTCCTGCATGCCAAATTACAAAAATAGTATCAAACTTTTTTTGCGTCTGTGAAGTTTTTAATTTTCTAAAGGACACTTTTGAATAGCTCTGTTGGGCTTGCAAAGAGCTCTGGGGAATGTTAGACTAAAGGGATCAAAACAACTTAATTGCATCTAAAAAAAAAAATTTAAACTATTGAGCCTAATGAGTTTATGGGAATTGGGGAATAGATTGTCTAAACAAAAACAATAATTTTAATTGCTGTTCTGCATGGGCTTAAATATTTAAGCAACCATAAAATGAAAACCACACCTTTCTTTAAGCGTATGCATCTAAATGCTTTATCACCAAAGCACAAAGTACTTGTTATTGAAAAAGTCCTGATGGAGTACAAATGTCCTAAACACACCATATTTGACTCCTCACTTCAACTCAGCTGGAAGAAAAGAAAGAAAAAAAAAGTCAGCAGAATTTCTTAACCGTGTTTGTAAATCATTCTTGAGATGAAGGAAAATGTACTCTGACATAAAAAGTGGTGAAGACTCAGGAGGAATGATGTGATTTAGAAGCAATTTGGTGCCTATGATGACATGTATGTTAATGAAAGCATTTTCAAGAAGCTGGAATGTCTAGAGCTCCCCCTAGAGGCAGTGACGTGCGGTCAGGTCATCATGGAAGAATAATATAATAAGATAAATAATTGCTATTTTCATGCTTTGTTTTGTACTATACAGTATTTATTTTTCGTTTAGCTTAACCAATTTTGATGATTTGTTTTCTTCAAAATCGCTGAATTTTTGCATTTTCGCGTGCACGAAATATCCCTATGTAAACAATAACATGCAGGGGGTCTATTGATTTTGATTAAGTCAGTGCCTCACCAGCCATGAACCTCATCGCATGTCACTGCCTAGAGGACACGAGTGGTTCCACCGTGGGTCACCTTGGACAATCAAAACCAAGGACAGAAGGACACCGAAGGTTCAGCGTAAATCCACTCGACATTATTACCAGCATCTGAAGGAGTTTGAGAGGTGTTACAATTTGGAGGAGGGCCTTAAAGATGTCACAGTGACCCAATGGTGGAAATGGTTAACAGCTAAGGCTCACATAAATATAGTGTAAGGGCTCCGCTCGCTTAAGACAGACAACAGCAGAGGGAGATCAACTAATTGTTTGGCCACATGAAATAGGCATTTGCAGTTCAGACAGTTATTAGACCGTTTTCAACATGTTGTTCAGCAATGGCTACCAGTTCAATGTGGTATCGTGAAATGCCAAAGGCCACTCCATGAAGGAGTGGTGCCTTCATGGAGGCCTGATCTGGCAGACGCAGTGCTGCTAATGATTATGAGATCCATGTAGGGCGGCACTGATGTAGAATGTAAAATTAATCTTGCCAAGGTTTTAAAGGCACAAAAATGAATCCAGGCTTCACGGCACGGGGTATGACTGCAGGACAGCACTGGTAATGAGTCGGGTGGACTCAACCAGTGACGTCCTGTGTCCATCTGTCTAAACCCTGCCTTATGCTGCAGCCAACCCAGTTCTCTTATGTTTGCCAAGCTAAGCTATGGGAAATCAGTTCATTCATCAAGTGTCACCCGTAGTCGTTTTGCCAGATCTCAAAGGCCAGTTCCAGCACCTGGGGGGCTGACTTGTAAGTTGGGACTGTGTTTTGTGCCAGATAGCTGCTTGTTTCCGAGCCTGAGGGAATGTCACAGCCATGGAACCAGGACTTTATCCCTACTGTCTTGCTTACAATGTCCTTGCATACATCACTGTTAACTACTGTCAGTCTTAGGGGTGTACATTATTATAAAAACTTAACTTTGTGATATTACTGTCAATAAAGTTATATGAGAATGTCATTACTTTCTTACGATAGTGCATATTGTCCTCACTTTTTCATCAGAAAGTCAAAACCTCTCTCTCTCTCTCTCTCGGCTTCATTGCATTTTAATCTAATGCAGCTGAAGTTTTATTGCCTTTCCAAATGCTTTATCCCAGCAATTTTAGTGGCTGCGATGCTCCACACATCCATTAACAATTGCTACGAACAGTATTATTTATTTGTTCATTTACTGGAGCCTGTTCACCTGAGCAGGGTAGTCAAACAGCCATTGCTCTCTGGATTTGTCCTCGTAAGCCGCCACTGCCTCGGTCATTTCATGGCGAACAGTTGAGCGCATGGTGTCCAGCACCCGGTTCAACCAGATTTCCACCTAAAACGAGACAGAAGAAACAAACCGGTCCACAAACAATTTTTGATATTCTGTTTTATCTATTTGTGTAACTGTCGTTCCTGTGCAGCACTTTGGTGCAGTCTATGCCTGTTTTAAAGTGCTATATAAATAAATTTGACATTGACATTGACATTGACACAAATTCAAACATTTAACACATTTGTTAAATGAGTAAAACAAGACCGTCTTGTCACTGGCCCCTAATGAGGTCCTTCATAAGCGTTCCAAGTGGACATAGGATCAGGCAGCTACTGTAGCATGTAATGGAAAATTAATGATGTTATGTGTTTTGATATGCAAAACCTCGGGGGCAAAGACAGAATCGGTTTCATTTGTCTGCTTTATTACATGCAGTGATATCAGTCTCTGATATCGGTATATTTCCTCCGTTCTCTTCAGAGGAAATGGCAGGTAAGTGAATTTTCCCCATCTCTGGTGTCACAATCAGGGTAACAAATACAGACAGTCAATGTCTCCAGCATTTAGATAAATGCACAAGTTATGGCACCGTGATTTCAGCGACATGAATAAAAGATAGCGGAGCTGTTTTACCTGTCCGGCGCAGTCGCAGGCCTGATTAAAAGGGACAAACTCGTCTTCTCTGCTGTACATGCCCACGGCAGCCGTGGAAGGATTCCCCTCTTTATCTGCTTCGAACTGCATCTTAGCCATGTTGTCAAACAGCTTAGATAGATGCTTCTGGACCTGAGCAAACACACCGACACAATAAGCTCTGGCTTGATTTACACTCAACTCGCACTCTGTTTGTTTTCGTTGCAGCCTCATGTATAAATGCATCGGTTCGGCGAACGTAAGGGAAGGGCACTGCCCGTATTCTGCTCCATGCCTGCTTAGTTTCTCTGAGAGAAACCCACGGCCACATTCTTAGCCACTTTTTTTTTTTTTTCTGTGAGTTGAGAATATATAACATAATGTCCAGATGTGGATGGCGGAAGCAATCTGCACACCTGCGAGCAACATTGCCCCTGTGTGGACACTGAACGTATTTACAAGTACCAGCAGGAGTTGATGCAAGTTCTAAAGAGCGCCATGCATGCTTTTTAAAATGAAACTCCCGAGAAGACACGAAAGTCTTTTTAAACAAGCAAACCTGGTGAGGGTTTGTCCCATTAGACAGGATGTCCAACAAATCAGCAGAAGAAATGAAGTAGAATCTTGGAAAAGCAAGTCGCTTGGCGTCCAGATACTCTGCCAGAGCTTTTTCACACAGAGAGAGTCTGAAGATGAAAAAAATTAGATGAAATTAAAAATGACCAGGTTCTGAGTCAATGTTTGTGTGTAAGGCATTCGCATGCTGACCATGTATACACGCTTTCAAAGACTCCTTTGTCTCGCTCACCTGCTCTGAATGTCCTCCAGTTTACCAAACAGACCAGGCTTATTGGTGGCCTCCACCACATTAGGCGTCTGAAGCACAGAGTTTGCCAGCTCTTTGAAATCAGCATCAATCCCTTCGAAGCGCCTGGAGTCCTGCGATGGATTTCACCAGAGAACAAGGCAGAAGGATTTCAGGCCCAGAAAAAAAAAAAGACAATGGAAGCTCAAGAAGCAAACATCTGGGTTGGAACAATCTCTGCACAGGTGGCAAGTGTAGAGATCTCAGCTCCTAAACTAATGATGGCTCTCTTGGATCATAGTGTGATGGAAAAACCTGCAAGCTAACGCCCACAAGAGCTTAAAAAACATGTAAAGAACCTTGCTTAAGTGTCCATAACCCAAGAACTTTTCACAGATTGTCATATTACAGCCATAAATTTAAATGTGTTCACTCTTTTCAAAGGTTTTAAAACAGAATAAGAACAAACACTTTTGCCAAGTCTTTGCAAAATGGCTCAAACTCGGTCAGATTAGATAGAGTGTCTCATCTGCATCCTTCAGGACTTTTATCTTTCTCGTCTAACTCTAACACGGGAATATGTTTCATTTAGGGTATTTAACCAACTTCTATTTCAGCTTGCTGTCTTGCCAATAGATGAGCATCCACCCCAGAGACTCCAGCTGTATCGTCTCCAACAGGTTTACTCTGCATTTAACCATCAGCTTTCTATCAACTGAATGTCATGATCTTGTGTCCAGAGGGACGAGCAGTTTCTGTCACACAGAGGATTTTTCCACGGTGGTCAAACTGTTTAGTTTTGCTCTTATCTGACCAAAGCAGCGTCCTCAACAATACGGCTGCGTCCTTTTATAAATGGCTTCCTTCTCTCCACTTTCGAATGACACCGATGTGTTCCAACACACTTCAGAAGCTCTCACGCAACACCTGGACTTACACTGAGGTCGACTTTAGATTGGTTCATGCTTATGGTTGCATTGCATTGCATTTCGGGATATTGATGTAGACTGTGCCGAACAGAAATGCATGTCACTCTTTTTAGATTCTTATTCATAAAAAAGTTGAAAACCCCAGTATGACTTATGCTGATTTGATAACTACACACTATTTTGCGCTGGTTCATCACATTAAATCTTAATAAAGTACATTTTGCTGGGCACGATACAGAAATGTGTCAAAATCAAGTGTTTCTTTCCTTACCACTTAAAATCCACAAACTTAGAACTGAATAATGCATTCTCAGGTTTAAATTATTCACTTTGATTACGTTTGCAGATTGTGAATGATTTTGCGAAGCACTGCAGCCGACACGTGCAGAGGCGCAAGTAACTCTCCACGCTCTCCAGACGTGTTCAGCGTCTCACCTCGGGCAGCTGAGAACGGATGTCCTCGGAGCCGATGAAGATGCTCTCCAGGTGGGTCCAGGTCCGCTGCACCTCGAACCAGATGGAGATTACGGAGTCTGCCACCGAAAGCTTGTTCTGCCATGTGGACACTTCATCCAGGAAGTGGGCTATGTACTTTGAAGACATGAGGTTCTGGAGTTGAACCTGGTTATCTTCCAAGGTTTCGATTAGCTCCTCGTCTGTGCGGAGCAGAGGCACCTGGGTCCTGTGGTGGGGCTCGTACTGGAAGCGCATACCTGGACAGTGCGGCAACATGAGACGAGATCCGGAAAGGCCCAACATGGAGCAGCATGCCTCAACTGGAGGAGCTGCTAAATTCTACCTGTCCATGTGGAGTCGAGCTCAGACAGCACTTTCTCCATCCCCATTTCTTTGACAGCCTTGTCCACAATCTCTCTGACTTTCTCCTCAAAGCAGTGCAGGTTGAGCTGCAGCAGGTCAGCCAATGATGTTTCCTGCTCACAGCACAGACAGTCTTGTTGGTGTGCCCCCAATATTGACAACAGTTTCTAAAAACTACTATTGTCTTTTCTTTCTTTTTTTCTTCCTTTTTTATACATTTGTCACATTTCAACCAATACGTTATGTGGTTTATTACATAAAATTTCAATGAATTCATTGACGTTTGCAGTTGAAAGACGACAAAACGTCAAAAAAGATGCGAATACTTCAGTGTGGCATAATAACAGGCAACACAGAATGTTTAGATAAAACAAAAACAAAAATGCTAATTCATCACTCCTTAGCGTCTGTTATTTTGGTTAATTTTCGCATGTTTTCCCATCATTTGCTTCTGTAGCAGATCTTTATTTTTGCTGTTTTCTGGTATCTGGGGAAATAAAGAAACTCTCTTGTGTAGTCAGTGTCCCTAGACAAAAAAAAAAAAACAGAGTAATTTTAGCCTTCTGGGAAGTGAATCTGGTCATATTAACATAAAGGCAGATAATAGCAAGTTGCGGTGGAGGAGGCTGACAACCAGCTGATACCGAAGAACTGGAGCAGCTTGAGGTTCAAAGACTGCCAGGCCACACAGAGAAACCATTAATATCCAAAGATGATTAGCTTGAAGTGTTCAGAGTTCTATCTGAACAGAGTGATAAGACGACTCTGCAGCTCGCTCTCATTATGCCAAGACAACTGCTGACTTAACTTTGGGAAAATGCTGGCTTAAGCACAACAGCAGAAACCTACAGACTTCTTTTATTGATTTACACTAAGCAGAGTTGTGCTCGTCTCTATAAAAACGGCATCAAGTTTAAATGTGTGGAATATATGCTTCTTCTCTGCTGGTTTTTCTCACTGTAAATGGAGGTACGTTTTATTATCACTGTCTGACATTTTAAATGTTAGGAATGCTGACATTATTTTTATTAGTTAAATACCAGAGGGTGCAACATTTATCTGTTCAGATAGTGATGTGCAAGTACAAGCGCAACGGAGATGCCTAGGTATTATACTGATCAGGAAGAAAATAGGTTCTGTGTTGGTGCAAAATAAGAAAAAGAGGGAAAAAAAATTGTTAAGATGGTGCATTAAGGTGGTGAGATTGCATATGCACAGTAAAATAAGAATGAAGCCACCTTCTTAATTCAACATGAAAAGCCAGATTACAGCTACAAGTACACTTGTTGGAGATATATTAAGGGGTTGGATGAAACTAACATTTAATGCTTTGGCGAGAGTGACATTTAGTGGGGAAAAAAGAAATGTGGAAATAGTGACGCAACATCTCCAGACATCAGTCTGCAACTAATTTATCTATACGAGACCCATTTGTACCCAATTTTAAACAATCTGAAATGACCTAAAGCGGGAAACATTTTAGTTTGACTTGATGTTAGAAAATGACAAAAAAAAAAATATATGGTTCCACAGATTGTTTTGTGCTTTCAATGTAAAAAAAAAAAAAAAAAAAAAAATCTTACTTGAACTACATAGATCATAAAATACAACAGGTTGGAAACGTCAAATCAAAACCGTAAGTAGCTGTTTAAATGTCTAAATGAATCCCAGACCTGGTCAATTGTGAAGTGAACGCCAGTAGCAGCCATCAGCTGATGCCAGTGTCTGGGTCGTATCGCCGGGCTTTGGAGCTCTGCCACTGCCCTTAGAGAGGTGAGGATGTTCTTCACCCTGCCGTCCAGACACGTGAACGCCTCCCATGCTCTCACCTACAAAACACAGACAGTGATCTTTACAGGAGCCCGTGACATATTGAAAGGGAAATTTACGCAGCATATTTCAAGCCAGCTTCTTGTGTTGCTAAAGCGCTCTACTTGTGAAAGTGAGCTTCTCACCTCCTTATCCAGCCCTCGTATGTCTTTAGAGAAGCGCTCGCATTCGTGTTCCATGTCCTCCACATTGATCTCTCTCCAGGGAGTCGTCCGCCAAGCTGCCATGCTGGATTCCACTAATGTAATCATATCCCACAGCTCTTTCAACAGGCCCACCTCACGCCTGTGGGAAGATGCAAATGAGATGAAGAAATCCAAGAAGCAAACGCAATCTCTGTAATGAGGGGCTGTAAGTTAAAAACTTGGCTTGCGGTGGAGGTACTCTCTTCATTCCGCGTCCCTCCTTCACCTGCATTGTCGGAGCTGTTTGTACTCCGAGACAGTGACCTCAAACAGACTCGCCGACTCCATCAGGGAGGCCATCGTCTTCTCGTGTTCCCGGATCATCCGGTGAAACTCACTCATCATCCGGTACGGCTTCTGGCTGTCAAACCTGAGGGCCGCACCAGCACACACACACACACACACACACACACGTACCAATCAAAACCCACACTATCACAGGCTCGGCATCAAGCAGGCAGTGTTTGGGTAATGACAGACTGTAGCGCTGCCAAATGTGATTTGGCTGCAAGTGTAACCATTCTGGAGTCTACAGCACTGACGCCATCCTGCAAAAATTACTAGTGACTTCCATGACATTAATGGGGAATCAGTCACCAGGTTGTTAAGAGGCCAATTACACACATAACTAATCTGACAATTAAAAGATATGACAAAGAATATTTTCCTATGTACGAATTAGCATCATGTTAAGATTCAATTAGTGTTGTCAGATAAGGAAACTTTGAGATAACATTGTTGCGGTGTCAAGTGGGTAGGAGAGCTCAGGTGACATTTTAATCTTTCCAATGTACTCAACTAAACTGTGTAGCTTCGAAAGAGAAGTGAAGCAATCAATGCCGCCACAAGCAGGACTATCACAATCACAAATCTTGCCAGGCTACGAATTGTCCCACAACGTATCGTGATGACATTGTTGTTTTGAGACGATTTTCAAGTAACATTATAGCAATGATGGAAGAACAATGCGAGAACATATTCTCAAAGATCAATAAACGTCAAACTCCGATTAGCATTTAAACACTGGAACTGGAAGACATTTTAAATATTCAAACTAAACAAACAAAACAACAGAAACAACAAGTGAAATGAATTACTTGTTTCCAAAATTTTGTCAAAGCAGAAGACCGAAGACCGGTATCGGTAGAAAGAGAGTGAAAAAAAAAAAAAAAAAAGTAATTCAAGCAAATGAAAATTACTGGGTTTGTTTTGAGTTTATGTTGCAATAAATTGATTCATGTAGATCTTTAATTTGTCGGTTTCTGGCATAGACAGTCGCCCTGAAATTTCAACTGTATTGTGTTGTAGAAGTTAATTGCATTTATATACAATGGTTTCAACTGATGGCGGCTGCAATCTTCCAAAGAACTTATATTTAAGGGTGTATGTATCATAAGTTTTTGTACTAGAATACAAACGTGTGCATAGAATTCTTATTTTAATGCAGACGTCTGTATGCTGTTTACCTAAAATCAAGCACTGTGAGCTTAATTTAAAGTGTTTCCTCTCAGTTTCTGGATATCAGAGTTATTCTACCTGAAAGGCCCGTTGCTGCGGAAGTGCTCCCTGAAGGCATGTTGCTCAACATCAAACGATGCGCATTTTCTACGTAGGCTGACCACCTCTGTGGCCTGCAGCGGCGCCACCTGCTGTTTAACCAAGACTGCCTGCTTTTTTAGATTGAGCCACTTTTCTGGCAACTCCTGCAGAAAAAGAAGACAATCAGAAATTTGCAAACAACAACAACAACAACAACACCGCAAGCAAAAAAAAAAAAAAAAAGCTGTGGTGATATTTCATGACTTGCTGGGAGGAAGAGATCAGAGATTAGCATTCAGAAAACGCAACAGAACCATTAGAGAAAGGATTCCACCTCACCTGGAAAAAAAAATAAATAAATCAAAGCAAAGAGTCTTTGATAGGAAACCGAACGAAGGGAATGAATATCAGTTTTTACCGTTAAGTGTTTGTACACCACTTCTGGGAGATCCTGCTCATACATTTTCAGCAGAGCAATGGTTTGTTGCAGAGGCTCAAACATGGTGTCTGTTGAGGTTTGTCTCTCTTTAACCGCCAGCAAGTGACCCATGACCTCAACCAGACCACTGTAGTCACCGTCCTGCACCTGCTGGCTCAGGCCAGCCTCAGTTATACGGATGAACCTCTCTAGATCAAGCAGACTGAAGCAGACATACACATTGTTCAGGTAAAAACTAAACACTTAAAGCCGTAGTTTATCACCAGAGCATCTGCAGATTTCAACAAGTCGAATTTAAGACTTTTAAAGACCTTTTTTATTGACCTTGGATTAAATTCAAGAGAGAAAAACAATAACTCAGGCGAATGATGCCACACTACAGACAAGCATAGCAAAAACTGAAATTTTTGGAGCGTCTTTATGGCTCTTGGCAGCAGTCTTGTGCTTCTTACACTGCATATGACTCTCGTCTAAAGTCTAAACCCCTACAGTGCTCAACATTTTACAAAGAATGAATGAAGCATCTGATGGGTTAAACAGTCTTACCAAGCCAAAACCTAAGACCTGGTGATTTCCATATTTATGGCCAACTTACTTTTCAAAATTAATTAGGACTTTTTAAGGCTGCGCGGACACGCCAGTTAGCTTAACTTTAGCTTGTAGTTGGAGATGACTTAACCCTTTTTCACCAGGCCTGGACAGGTCAAAAAATTTTTTTTTTTTTTTTTTGTCTGACCGCTGGAGTCAACCTTACAGAACCAAACTATGGACACAGAGGAATTCTTCCGGTTTTCCAACAACCCAGAGACAAACTGGTGGCGATCTGTGACTTTTCCAGCATGATGGAGCACCGTGTCACAGGCCAAATATGTTAAAGTGACTCAGAGATTGAACACAAGATTTTGAAATGAGTCTGTGGCCAGTTTCTTTCTCATGTGAAATGGAAAAGAAACGCATTTCATACCTGTTGGTTACATGATCGATGAGGTGCTGCTTGAACATGAAGCTCCACTTTTTGATGGCATTGAGCAGAGCACTCTTCATCCTCCTGCCATCCACCCTCATCCATCCATGGAAGACATGCACCGCCTCCAAGTGCTGGACCTCCTCATAAAGCTTCTCGTAACTGCAGTATAGAGTCAAACAGATAGCATTTAATTAATTTGTAGTCAAATGCCAGAACCTGCAAATGCATATTGTTAAGACAGAAGAAATAATATTACTTGAGTACGGTGGTATTATTTCCTACCTGTCTATCTGTTCTCTAAAGCTGTCCAGAGTCGGTGTGCTCTCATAAATCCCACCATCACTGAAGACCTCTGCATCAGGGCTTGCGGGATTTTGGCCATACTCGAGGAACTGGCGCATGAACTCCTTCCTGTCGTCCACGTACAAGTAGCTGTAACGCTCCAGAGAGCTGCGGAAGTCGCAGCACACCGTCATGGCGGCCTTCACACGCTCCATCAGGAGGTGTCGCGCGTCTGCCAGGTCAGTCATGCTTTCCATGTCAGCCTGACAGAAAAAGAGGAATAGAAACCCCAGGGACGCGCGTGTGTTTCTGTGAAGGCTGCATCAAACCTGCTTTACCTGGTAGTGGGCAGAGGGGCTGTGCTGGGCGAGCCGCGGCACCAACGAGGACATTTTGAACACATCGTTGATGAGGCTCTCCACGATCTCGAACAAACTGTCTGGAGCCCCCAGCTCCAGAGAGGGAGAGAAGACCATGTGAGGGGCCTGCAGGTCCAGACGGGCCTCGAGCAGAGGGGCCACGACAGTTCTTTGATCTGTGGAGAGAGGAAAACACGGAGCATAAAAGCGGTTTGAGTAGTAGTCCTTAATTCACCAATGGTTTAAAATCCAAGCTACTGTTATTACAGACGTTTATTGGTTAGATCATTCACAGATGCAAACGGTGTTGAGATGTATAAAAACAAAAACCTTTAAAAAAAATAAGACAATTATCTTGCAATGGAACAACCTCACGCCAAGAGCTTGGTTTTCTTATGTCCTCCCTTCCTTAAAAGTGGTCTTTCATATGATCCATGTCTTGGAAGTGAGATTGCATCTAAACGTTTTGGGTCTGATAAGCTATTTGTATCTTAATCTATTTATATGGTAAAAGACCCATGAAACACCCATAATCAGCTTAACAGAAGAGTGCATCAGATCTTAGCTATTTGCCTGGCATTCACTAGTAACACCAACTACTCTTGATGGTTGATAATCTGGTTCCACAGTGAAAACCGGGCTTGTGACAGAACAATCACAGTAAATTTAAGATCCAGGAAAAAAAAAAAATTTACATCTCAAGAGTCAAATTTTTTTTTTTTTTTTTTTTTTTTTTTGTACAGCTGACGTTTGGCCGGTTTAAAGAACCAGTGAAATGGAGCGAAACCCTCAAACTGCCAACTGGAGATACACTAGGTTTGGTTTTTATTTTTTTACTTTTAAGTTTAGTTTCTGAGGTGTAAATTACATACAACTTTTCAGTCCTCTTCAATGTTATGTAGTGTTACAACAGACAACTAAGTGCTGTCCTATTTGCAAAAGTGTATCCCATAAAACAGAAGGAATGTCACCTGCGCTGCCAGTGATTTTGCTAAAAACAATTTCTCAAGATGGGTTTTTGTACTAATAAATGTACTAAGCCTTAATATATATATTTTTTTTCAGAATGAGATTATGTGCAATAGCAGAAGCATTCATTTTAAGGCTCTCCGCACATCTTCAGCAGGGCTGCCAACCAATTTGTCTGTGTCCGTACTTCAGACACTTCTTGATTTTTAAGACGTTGAAGGCAAAGAGAGCACACGAGGGAGAGCTGCTTGGACACGGCAGCTATTTGTAAACACTCCTGCTCATCTTGAACCGCATCTAAACTGGCTGACAAGACCCGCGCCAACAAGTATGTTCGCTAGTTTCCCGTGTCCATAATCCAGCCAATAAAGGCGGACACCCGACTGACATCAAAGCCCTTGAGGACATGCTGCAAAAGAGCTGTCCAAGTGAGCGCTGGCTGAGAGACGCTGCAGAATCAGAGTAATGAGCAGCCCTGAATTTTCTCCCATTAATATTGGAATTGGCCGCAGCGTTCTGCTGGCACCGAGACGAGAGTAGTGACCGCCTCTGCACGACCGTGGCGTTTTTAAAAACAAATACGGACTTTTCAGATCTACATTTGAAGCAGGATGTTTCACATACACCTCGCAAAACAAGAAACACGGGCTGTCATGCATCGCTATCTGACATCATATCAGACTAAAGTTTACCTCGTTTTGGGTTAGTTAGGATTACCGTTTTTTGCTGTCACTTTGCTAAATGCACATGGTCTCAGTCGCTGTGTCCTTGAGCGAGACACTTCACACGACTTGCCTGCTGGTGGTGGCCACAGGGCCAAGTGGCACCCTCTGACTGCGTGTGTATGAACAGTGACTGTAGCGTAACAAGGACGAATTTGGAGTGCTTGAACACGATGACATGCTATATAGCTGTGGGCTATTTACCATTTTTCTTCCTTCAAAGTCAAAAGTTTAAGAGAGTCAGTATCCACAGTGAAATGTGTCTAGGGCTGATAGGTTGCCTGTAAAGCCACTTCATAAGCTTAGTACCTGTTTACAGTTTTCACAAGTCATTTGGCGTTTGGTCTTGATGACCATCGTCGCTTTAGGTGAAAGAAAAAAGTTTTTCCAAAACACCATTTCAACTAATAAGTACGACGGTGGTATTATCATTTTGTGTCTGTTGCAGGAGGGACTGAGCACTTCCCAAAATAAGATGGCATTATTATGAGGAAGGAGAATATTTTGGAAACATTGAAGGCATTATCGCAAGACTTCAGCCAGGAATTTAAAGCTTGGGCACAGAACAGGATTTTATTTTAAATTGGAAAAATGAAAATCCGCTGAACAACTTTTAATCGGCGTCAGGGATGTTTGAACCACGGTATTCAGCATAGAGAGCAATTCTGCCAAACGCCTTGAATTTTGAACAAAGTGGGGGAAATAAATTCTAGCATTTAGCAAATATGATTAATTTTAGTAATCCTAACTGATCTAAAAAAATAAAAATAAAAAATAAAAAAAAAAGACAAGTTTTGTCTGATGTATTTCTTGTCAGGCAGTGAGAAAAACAGGGCATGTGCCTCTAATAGTGTATGGACTTATCTGGCTGGAACTGCAGCTCTATCGCATTGCTTGCGGTTCATTGGCCCTACCGGTGTTGTCCAGGAAGAACTTGAGAGAGCACTCGATACAGCTGAAGAATCCATCTATGATCATGTCATCAACGTATTCCACATAGGCCTTCCACTCCTCCGAGGACGACTCGGCTCTGAACAGTGCCTGATTGCTCTAAGACAGAAAAAGCAGGGCAATCTCAGTGAATCATTTAGAAATTACATTAAAACGTAGTTCAAAGGGAATTCCAAATCCCAGCTTGAAAATGTCTTTTAAAATGATGAAACGTTCACGAAACCTAAAGAGAATTGGAGATGTCTCAATCATCGGAAAAGTACCTCTAGCAGGAAGTGGATTTGCCTCCCGGAGGACTGCACCGCATTGTGAAACCGCTCCACCCTTTCAGCGCGCTCCTCCAGGCAAAGCGGCGCATCCTTTCTGCCGTCTCTCCTGTCGAACATGGGGACGGCCCACGACTTCATGCGCCTCTGGATCTCCTCCACATTCTCCTTGGTCTTTTGAAGTCTGCTCTCCAAGTCCCAGACAGCGTCTCGGACGTCTTGGATGTACTGCCAAACACCTGAAAGACGTGTGGGCATTTTGGAATTTTAAGTCGTCCAAAAGAAGTTTTGCAAATTTTACACGTCACTTAATTATCGCGTGGGACTCGCACAAAAAAAAACAACAAAAAAAAAAACATTCAATATCCTGGAACTCTCCCACATTTTGTGACGTTACAACCATTTTTGTTGGGATTGCATATGACAGACCAAGACAGTAGAATTTAACTGTAAGGTGTGCATTAAAAAAAAAAAAAGTTGTAATATCTTATAGAAATGAGAATTTTACGCAGAAATGAACAGTGGGCCGTGTACTTGCATTCACTATCCATTTGAAGTGGTGACGTTTGTCATTTGAATCTACCAACTATGTGGCGCTGTTTTCAAAGTTACCCAGACAGAAACTGACAGGAATAATTTGTTTAATCTGTCATAAGAGAGAAAAAGGGGTTCCTTTTTTAAAGTAATAATTGCACAACGTTATTGTTTAATAAATGTCACAATTCCAAACTAAGTACTTCCTTAGCAGGCTAACTGTTTAGCTCAAAATTAGATATTTACTTAGCGCGCTAGGCTACAGCTACAAACTAAATTCTTAGTAAGGAAGCTAACTATTTACCTCCAAATGAAACATTTAGCTTCAAACTAAATCTATAAGTTACAAACTAAACGTCTCATTGCAAGTTCAACATGTAGGTGGGAAGTGAAACATTTAGGTTTGTTAGTGATGGGTCTGACGACGCTGAAGCCTATGGACTAGCAAAAGCAGTAAGCTCTGTGTGTGCAAGAGAAAATTCCCTAAAGCTTTCGGGCGAAATGAAAATGCTTTAAAGTGAATAATCGCATTATATTCAAGTTTCATAAGAAGGACCAGGAACTATTAATGTGTCGACTCTCTGATGGGAATGTCTGCATGAGGAATATCGTCTGATTCGAGACCTCCGGATGAATTTATGTATGATCTAATTGCACTTTCAAGTTTTCCAAGATAGAAATACGTCAGAAGGAAGAAACTGCAGCGTTCATCTCGGCTGATTTGTAAACAGTTAAAAATATATATATACAAGTCAGTTTTTTGTTTTGTTTTGTTTTGTTTTCTTGGTAATTGGCCAAGGTAATCGCCAATCGCCTTGGCCCAAAGATGTTAACGCACCTAATGTTTCTAAATAAAAATGTGTGAGTGAACCTTGTTCAGTCTGTTTCCAGTCTTTATTGAAGTTGCCTGCAATTACTTTTGAAATCCAGCAGATGTCACCATTGAGTGATACAGCAACACATTTTCAACACAGTGTCGACACAGTTTGGGAAACGTGCCACACACCCAATGAAGCCTCATCTGCCCATCACTAAGGTTTATGCTAATTAGCTTAGCGATAAGCGGAAATGGACTACCAAAACAAAAGCCTAGTCCCACGAACCTCTCTCTGGTCTCAACCTGTAGGTCCAGTAGGCCTGCAACTTTTTGAAATGTCCCTTTTCCCGCCACGCATTTGATAATAACAGCGAAACGGCGTCACTGACAAACTCTGCTAATGAGCTGAAATTGGAGACAGGTGTGCTGGAGCAGACAGACGTCTTAAAGGTGCAGGACACCAACCTTTGTGGACTGTACTTTGAGGTTACTGCAAAAGTCCTGCTGCTGGCAAGACTGAATCTCTGTTGGGGTTTAGGAAGGATTAGAAAGACCAGGCTTTTATTTTGATAGCTCACCTCGCCTTGAATATTTAGTTGTGACCTAAATATTTTGTTTTAGGTCACAAAACAAAATATTTAAATGTGTTTTCTTTTGTTTGTTTGTTTGTTTTGAGTCAAATATTTAGTTTACAACCTAAATATTCTGCTTTCTAATTACCATTTTTTTTTTTTTTTTTTTTTTTTTTTTTTTTTTATTTTGTCATTTTCAAATATATGAATTGGCGTCAAAAGACACCCAAAGCTTGGAAAGCATCCATTCATGGAAAAAGTACAAATCTACCAAAATATGGTTATTTATCTGTACAAACACGCCAGCCAAGGAGAGCCTTGCCTTACCAGTCTGGCAGTCTATGTACACTACATATTGGGTTTTGCAACATTTCCACTCTTTGCCTTTGGAAATCATGAGGTATATGCAGCCTGCTCAGCATGCAGCAGGTACGTGTGTAGCTGCTGCGTGTTCCTGCAGAGAAGCAGTAAGACGGTCCCCGCAGACAGCTGAGTGCACTGGCTTGTACCATAAACACTCCCCTTATTTCTGCCCTGTTCCGCCAGAAGTCCCAGAGTCGGAAAAACCAACAACACGTCCTGCTGCTGTGCGTCAATCAGCCCTTATCAATGATTAAACAGCACCTTTATTCTTATTTTATAAGCGAAGCCTTTCAGCTCGTGTTAGGTTCTCGAGCAAGCCGCTGTGCCCTCGAGGATGGAGGCAAACGGGAGAGAAGAGAGGGGGAAGACTCTTGGTGTCCTTGCGTCCATTTTTTTATTTTTTCATTTTTTTGGTCTGTATTCTCAAATTCTATCGTATCACAGTAAATGCATAGAACATTTTAAAGAAGAACGCGAGAGCAGAAAGTCCAACACGACTTGTTGGTTGCAACAAAAATGCAACCTTAAGATTTGTTTCAACAAAAACAATCCTCTCTGACTGACTGCATGAGCTTGTTCTGGCTTAATTGGACGTGCAAAAATGGTTGCATCGCTTGTACCGCAGTTGCCAAATCCCCATCAGGAAGACATACCAGAAACAAACATTGAGACCTTTCAAGCTTGACTTTCCATGCTTTGCTCAAAGCCTCCCGGTAAAAGTGAGGTTTGATTGGACGGCAATCCCTGGAGCTGGGAGGAGCAGTCCTGCGTTTAGCTTTGCGTAACTCAGGGGCCCGTTGTTTTCCAGACGACGAGGCTCAGCTGGTGTCTACCGCTATGACTTTCCACTTGAAAAGGAGCAGTTTGTAGCCGAGCGTAAAGTGGCTGAGAGAGCCTTCAAGTCCAAGTCAAAACAGCAGAAAGCCTCAGTGACGAACGCTTTGCGCTTTCAGCTTGACAGTTTGTATGTTTGAGCACTGAAGAGGCCGTCGCCACTTTTCAAGTCTTTTGTGTGACAACATTTAGAGTACACGGTTTGGAGGGGGAAGAAAAATAAAATCATACAGAAGAAACCGTGACAAGACGAGATGAAAAGAGATGAAAGCGCCGCCGTGAGTAGAGCGTGATCGGGTGACCTCTGGCTGCCGAATACACCGAAGTTAGCTTCTGCTGGAGGCCTTCCTGTCAAAAAAAAAAAACAACAACAAAAAAAAAACCACAATCCCAAAACCTTAGGCGGCCAGACTGATCCGACCTTGGCAAGACAATTCCACACCGAACGGAGTCTTTTGAAACACAAAGATTATTTGAGGACTTCCAAAACCTTGCCTACGAAAAAGAGCGCTGTCAAACGTTTTTGGCAGGAGAACCGCTTTGAACTCAGACGAGCACGAAAACGGCAATGTGAGGACACGCGGCATCATGGCTGTTATCACTGCGTCCATGAAGCAGTTTCTGATTTCAGAAACGACTTGTAAGAATAACAACAGCAATTGTTTCGATCCTTAGATTCCCTAAAAAAATTAGTCCCTCGCCTTCCTGGTGAAATCAGCGTGATCTGACATTTCGACTTGCGAGCTTGCCTGTACGGCTGCACACCAACGCGTGGCGTCAAAAGCAACAAGCCGTTGTGTAAATAAATTGCAAATTATGTTAGCTCCACCATCAATAATCGACTGACTCCTCCATGAAACAACAATTCTCTCTGAGCTTTGTGTTTTTAGTCGTTGTTTTCCCTATTAATTATTTATCTGGCCAAGTCTGTAAATTATTCAGCACGACACTCATTTTGAAGGCATTTCGTTTTGCAATTGTAATGAAATTTTCAAATGAATAAATAAAGGAGTCTGCATGTTTGTGTCGCATTTCTCATTTGTGTTACGGGGCGTAGGCAGAACAGGAAAAAAGAAAAAAAAAAAAAGAAGAAGAAGAAGAAGAAGAAGAAGACGACGACATCGGCACGAGTGAATACCGCTGCACCGAGCGCGACGGTGAAAGAAAGAGGCGTCGCCGCGGCACGTGTGACTTTGTCGGCTGACCTCTGCTGCTCCAGGTCAGGCTCTCCTCTGCCTCCCCCAGCCGAGCGTCGAGGTCGCTGAGCTGACCCTGGATCAGAGGACGCTCCACGTCCAGCACAGACAGCATCACCTGCGTTCAAGCCACAGGGAAGGGAAGAAAAATAAATAAGTGCTTGTAAATCCGCCATGAAATATTAACATCCATGCCAAAATGCTACTCAAGAATGCCTGACGGGGTGTTTGCTTTTCCAAACTCACAATTTCAGCATCGTTTGCCTGTTTCTCTGGCGTTTACAAGTCGATTGGACCGGAGTAGCTGGAAACCGTGTGTTGCTGTACGTTCGCATTGTAAACGGGCTTAATTGGGGAAATGTATGATGAATGCGGCTGAGGATAATAAGGAGCCGTTTGCTGTGTTGCTGCGTTAATTACGCAAGCGATTTCTTGCATATTCTTCTATTATTCATTATTGACACTGCAATGCCCCTCTGCTTAGTTCCCATTAAGCCCGACAATGGGAAAAGTGTCTTGGGTAAAGACAGGCGTATAATACGTGCAAATTAATTTTTCAAATGGGCGAGCAAAAACAAAAACAAACTAAAAAAAAAAAAAAAAAAAAAAAAGCCCCCTACGCTAATCTCTGTAAAATTCAGGAATTAAATGTACATAAGTCACCATGGCTTATCGGGAGATAATTTATCACAGAGTAGCTGCTTTACATCATGATTTATGTTTCACGTGAATGTACCATCCATCTTTCACTGAGAACGTCTCAGAAAGGTGGATCTGGTCAAGTTTTTTTTTTTTTTTTTTTTTTTTTGAATGTAATGAACGATGGGGCCAATCTGATCCAGGATGAGTCCGACGGCGGCGTCGCTCATTTTAACGACTCTTTCCCCCTTTTCCAATTATTATAATTTATGTGAGGCTGAGTGAAATCTCAACCTATTATACAGGCATTGGAAACCATGCCACTGTCTGAATGCATCGACGCCACGCATTGGTGCGAATGCACGGCACTGCAAACATGACGCTTCATCCGAGCAGCAAGTCATGATCGCAATGCCGATATAAAGTGGAGCCCAACCTGTCCACAGTTTATTATTTCTGGATTCGCTAATTCATAGACGTCTCTGTGGAACGTAACTCCAAAGCCTCAAGAGTCACAGATCAGAGAGTAATAAATAAGACATCTGAAAGAAAATGCAGCTGCGTCTTCCGAGTGTTATAATAGTAACAGTGGCATTCTGGAACTGGAAGACATTTGAAATATCCGAAACACAACAGAAACAACAAGCAAAATGAATTATGAAAGTCTTTGTAAGAAGGAGAGACGAGAGAAACGATAAATCAAGCAAATGAGAGTCATCTCTTTAAATTTATCCCGCGACTAACAGATTTATTGTTCGTTGCGCCAGGCGTACTGTTGAGGTGCATTTGGTGCTACAGCGTAAGCGTTTCCCGAGGGGGGTCTCTGAGGAATTGTGGACGACTGCGAGTTGCAACACTCGGTTCACTTCCGGCGGCGCAGAAGGTGTGTTTAATCCGTCTACCACACATTCTTTGGAAGTGTTTGGCATTCTGTGGTAGACTCGGGCATAAAATAGGATTATTTGTGACTTAGAAACATGGGGGATTGCTGTTAAAGCTGCAAAAGCTAATTGTGCTGACGTTACAAGCGTCGACCGCGTTCGACGTTTTCACCTTGGCTTCAGTACTGCGCTACATCTTTCAATGTCTCGTGTATACTTAGTGTGAAGCCACCGCTCCTCTTTAAAAATGAATGACCATAAACAGTGAAACGGCCGGTCTAACTGCTCTGTCGCCATGTTTTTTGATGGAGCCGGTGGCTTTTTCAGACGTTTTATCAGCGTTTGACACCCGCAAGCCACGGAGTTGACAGCAGCAGCATCTTCAGATGATAACTCTGCTCTGAAGTCGACGATGTCACCCCCTCCCTCCTCCACCTCCAACGCTTTACTTCTCTGTATCTCAGCTTCAGCAGCTACTACATAAGGGGATCTTCAAACTGGATTTCGGTTGGCTGGAAAAGGGAAAAAGCGCGACGGATTCCTTCGAACATTTAAGACGGGGTGTTGTTTTGTGGGGGGGGTGGGGGGTTGTTCGTTTCTGTCGCAGGCCTTCTCACAAACTGAAAAATCTGAGAGTCGGTCTCTCTGATCCTTCCTGACCTTGTTGTATCGGACTGCAGCGAGCTCCAGGTTGGCCACGTACTGCCGCAGCCGCTCCCTGGCCGCGTAGAGCTGGACGGCAGCCTCCGGTATGGCCGCAGTTGGTCGACGCGTCAAGTACTTCACTTCTCTGAGCACGGCCGCCAGCTAGGAAGAAGCAAAGACAGTCCAAAACAGTCGGGGTTGGTGCCCAGCAACAAACACCTCGGCCCAGAAGCGGTGTGACTGAGTCGGATCTCTAGGCCGCTTCTTCACACACACACACACATGCGCGTCTTTTCTGCTCTGCTCGCCAATTCTTTGACTGAGATCAGGCCTTCTTGACAGTCATCCTAAAACATTGCTTTCCCTTACGCCATTTTGGAGCTAATTTGGTGGTGTGATTAAATTCTCTGTCCCCTCCGAGGGCCCAAGCATCTACGTCCTCGTTGATATCTTGAAATGTAGACTCAACACATGCACAGCAGGAACCTGCCAACCCTATTGCTCTGCTGGAATGGTGTTTCTCAGGCCTGCTCTTTGTCTCCAACAGTAATGAGGATCATAATGGACGAATGATTATGTCCCTGACTGGTTTGCATTCTCTGTTTGGGGCAGTGGCTTCTTTCCGTCGGTGAAGGACAAATTTTGAACGTCAATAATGACTCAGCCTTACTAAGTGAATGAATGCGGAGGAGCTCGCACTTCCAGGCTTCTTAAAATTATTACAATTAAAAGCCTTTGTCCAGATTTGTCCGTGATGTTTGGGGCATCGCCTAACAAAAAAAAATAATCCACAGGCTATAGAAATTCACTGCTCAGTCAGAAAAAATAATAAGATGGGGGGGAAAGTAAGGTTATGCAACTCTTTCTACAGTTAATGTAAATGCCTGTTTATTGTATTGCCAGCAGAACTGCAACATAATACTTCAGCAATCAGGAACAATTATTGCTTCTTTCCCTTTGATGAAAGCAGTGAGATCACACTAATACGTCTTTATTTTTTGCATGTTCGCGTCAACCCTGCGAAACCTATTCCTATTCCTGCTCGAGGTTTTGCCATGAACAAGAACATAAAAACCTGCGGGTGGAAATTGACAGAGATCAGATGAGTGTCCGCGTCTCGGCTGATTAAGGGCGAGCTGAGGTCGTGCCGCGAACTCTCGCCCACGGCCTCCGTCCAGGTCGCGTACAAGCCGGCCGAGTATCTGCAATACCAAAACACAGAGGGGACGATCACCGTCGGGCGTGAAACAACAACAACAACAACAACAACAATCTGCAAAGTTAGCGTCCACAATGCTTCACACACAGAGCTCGGCTTTTATTCCACAGTGGGAGATGAACACGTGCCCCCTCCCGCTCCCCCCGTGGAAATTAGCATAAGCAACGAAACAAGCAGCTAACGGGCGTGTGATTGAGGCATTTTGTCAACCCTCGGAGGTTGTAAACAGGAACCAGAGGCGTGATCCGCCCCGTCCGCGCCCAGCAAACAATAAAGGCCAGGGCGAGCGGAGTGAAGGAGTGTCAGGTGAGTGTGGCGCCTAATACGGGGGATAAACGCTGATTCATCTGCGAGAGGCGGCACGCAGACAAGATGTCAGGGCTCTGTACGTCTACATCAATCTGTAAATAGCCACATTTATGAGGAGGACTCGGGCGCGCGCCGCGTGCGCTCCTTATTGAATCTCTGCTGCGAGCTTCATTTCCTGATAGTGGCGCCGCAGACACAGAGGCAATCAAATGCCTCGGTCACGGCCATAAATCACGCCGCGTTTTGTCTGCGGGGGTAAAATGAGAGAGGATGCCGGTCCTGCTCCTAAATGGAATATGCATTATAATAGTGGCATTCATCGGAGGCAGCTGAGACGATTATTACCGAGGAAGAGGGGCCCTAATTTCTGACGGGAGTAAATTGTGGGCTAAGGACTCGACGTGTTCATCATCCCATTACTCCGTTCTGGGGGACACGGAGCGAAGGAGTAATTGTGAGCTTGTGAAGCGCCAAAGAAGCGCCTTCGATCTGAGGCTGCAGGGGCACAAAGGATCCACATCACACACTGCATTTTGAGAACGAGAAAAGCATTACTCCCCCGACAGATTTTTAAGTTCGACTTGAAAACTCTTTGGATTTTCCTTAAAATGTTCGTTTTGAGCAGGGCAGCCAACCTATTCTTTTTCTCCGGTTCAGTTTATAGTTTATTCTGCATTGCACGGACTGGACAAATTAAAAGTTGGGCTGTTTTCACATGTTTGAACACACTTGTGAAGCTATTGGTGTATTTATACTTGATGGTATCTCTGCCCTGGTGCAGAGATATCAAATAAATGGGTAATTCTGCATCTTTATGCCGGTTAGGATTCGGGGGTTTTTTTTCTGTGTTCATCTAGGTTCTTGTGTCGGCTACCCCTTAATTATTTACACCTGTTCCTGGTTTCTCCTGTGCATTTAAACCCACCTGTGTTTCTTGTTCTTTGTCTTATCGATCTGTCAAGTTATTTTGTTGCCAGTTTTGAGCATCTCGTCTTCCGCTCATTCTGTCCTGCCTGGACTTCTGCGCCTCTGTCATCTTCGTTAAATTCATCACTCATTCCCGACAAATCGGCTCTGCTGCGTTTGGCCTCGCAGAACGTGACAGTGCCCGTGTTTTAAAGGAGAAACGTTTTTAGCCAAGTCGGCACTGCTTTTCTGTGTCCGTCCTAAACCGCGGATATCGGGTTCAGCAGTGAACGAAGTGGATCAGCGCGTCCCCCTAGTTTTTTGTCATTAGTTTTGAAAACATCTTGGATCTAAAAGAATACTCATAATTTAATATCGGGCGTATCGGAGATGAAATTTCCCCGATTTCATCCGGGTGACTTCCACATCATAAAAAATGATCGATTTTTAATATTGCGGTTCTGCATCGTTGTTTGGGTCAGAGCACACTATGATATTTAGTCAATAAACTACAGATATGAAGCGTCTGTCATTAACGAAAGGTTTTTTTTAATTTTTTTTATTTTGGATTACAGATGCAATTTAGTGGATTTAACTTCAAGAAAAATTTCACAGACCATCGCTCCTCTGCGTCATTCCCTGACCTGTTCTTTTGGCAGACTGTATTCCTTTTGTGACTTAAATGTGCATGAATATGAACGCATCCATAATGCCGCAGATAAATGTGGGGGAAGTCTGTTACTAATGAGAACTGCTTAGCAAAGGGAAAACAATGTTTCCTTAATATTGGTAAAAACCCAAAAATATTTATCGAGAAATGAGAGGCAAAGCAGTACAACGTCAAAAGACGGCGTCTTCTGATTCTGCGACAAGATGGGCGGAAATTAGTGGCGACATATACTTCATGCGCAAGTAATTTAAAAAGACGATGAAGAAAAAACATCGACTGACCTTTTTTTTAAAAAATAAATAAATAAATACTCCCTGTCAGATGAGGCTCTATGCAGTGACTCCATAACTACTGAGTCGATAAAGGTCAAGTCACAGTTTGAACATATAAAATCCTAAAAACAGATAACCTACTGCTGTAACTGATTATTTTAGAAGTCGATTATTCTTTCTGATTGATTGATCTTTTTTTTTTAAATCACCATGTGCTTCAATTTTTTTTTTTTTTATTTAACCACTTTAGCCTCTTTTTTTATATATATATATATACTAACTGACTAATATTATAAATGCATTAAAAGATACAAACAACTCAATTCCTTTTGTAAGCAAGAAAAATACTTAGCATTCATTTAAATGCTTTAACTAGACCACTTGAGGAGTTTAGGGTAAAAAATACTTGCAGACAAACATGCTTGTATCCTAAATAAGAAGTGTGCGTTTTATTTTTTGGAGAGTTTTTGGGTTAATTGCTGCTCTGAATATGATGTTCTCTCAACAAACTCCATTTTTGAGCTCACCAGTTACCGATTAATCAATAACGAAACGACTGACAACAGATTAATCCGATTAATCCTTTCATCCCTAAGTAAACCCGAATAAATTTACATTGAATCCTAATAATAATAGTACAAAACAAACCGAATTGAGGTCAATACATACTCTCCAAGAACATAAAGACTTGCTCTCTATTCTGGTAAGACCAATGTGCTTTCTAGCCAGAATCTGTCCGACTTGACAAGAAATCAAGTGCAGAATTCATTAGAAGTCTTCGCAAGTCTCTGCTACTGCAGCACACACACTTCAAAAGTCAAAAAGAAAAAGTTCTGCACAGAATATGCATTTAGAACAAGGAGCAAGAAGCCCCAAACCAGGGCTGGATGACTTTATTTCTGCTCTTCTGAAGTATATGTTGATCTGTAGTGCGACAACACAAGCTCTATACGGAAAAACAGATGTTATGGTAATCAGTCCTCGTTTACAACTGCAATATGTATGGGTCCATTTTGGCCTTACTCACAGGTACTGCTCTGCATGAATTAATCTGCCTCTAAGAAGGAGAGACGGTTTAAAACACCAGTCTCTGTTGGCACACGGCTAATCTAAACGAATGGGTAAATAACATGCTTCTGCAGGGATTGATGGTAATGCAGTCGTTACATTCTGCTGTCCTGGAGCAGAAACGCACGTCTGAAATGTGCAGGACAGCGAGCCATCAGTGTCACTAATAATAGGAGTGTGAATAACTTCGGGCCGAACCGCAACCTCATAACATAAGAATGTATAAAAAAAAAAAAAAAAACTTCTCGCATCAAAAAAGTGTTTCCACGAGGAATATTCCAGTCAGGGAGCTCATGAAGAAAACATAAAGTCTTGCTCAACTTTTAAATTGTTTTTAATCTCTTATCATGGCTGCCAATAAGACACTTCTGGGCAATTCGTATCAGTTCGGAGAGCAAAACAGAACATTGGACTTCACCCTGCGCCTGTTTGGAAATGCAAAAGATAAAGAAACCATTCCGTGTCGCGGCTAACGTAAAATTCGTTTTGATTCTAATATGATATTTAACTAACCCGGCGAAAGCGGCAAAAAAAACAAAGAGAGAAAAGTCTAAATATATTCATGGAATGTGTTGACATATTCCCTCAGATGTTTACGAACACAGAACATGTCATACTAAATGAACACTCATTTTTTATGTTTTTTTTTTTTTTTTTTCTTTTCAGTGACCACAAGAAGGTTTATTTTTGTGTGTGTGAGTGTGTGTGTTGTTTGAGTCCATTGCTCACTTGGCATCAGTGAGCAGCGACAGTGCATATGGGATTATGGGAGTCCTGCGGAATGATCTGCAGAGCAGCACCGAAGTAATGAGAACATAAATCACGGCCAGAACTGCATGCCGACACGCCGATCCACAAGAGACCGCTTCATGAATGCTAGGCAGTAAACTAACAAAATTACAAATGCTCACTTTACAAACAAAAAAAAAAAAAAAAAGAAAACCCCACAGCATCGTGGGTAAGGAAAAATGTCATTAACGGTTATTATTTAACAAATGCGCTTTTTTTTTTTTTTTCTTTCTGCTGTTAACTTACAGTGAAAGTAAAGCGAAGTCTTCCTGCTCGCCCTCTCTGTCCTGTTGTTTTATTCAGTGACACATACATGATGACACACACTGTAAGATGAGATAATGCCCACACACACACACACACACACACACGCACACACACACACACACACACACGCGTACCTGTCCAGCAGTTGCATCATCTCCTCATAATTCTGGATAACTCTGGCTCCTTCTGCAGAGTCCAAGCACCTGATGAAAGTTTTCAATAAAGTTCATGTCGATTTTATTACAGCACTTTTTTTTTTTTTTTTTTAAAGAGGCTTTTAAAAGCAGTGGCTTCATTCTGAGACCCTCAGAAAAGAGGGAAAACATCAAGTTTGTTTTTTTTTTTTTGTTTTTTTTTGTTTTTTGTGTGTGTGTGTGTGTGTTGTTGATCTGCAGCTCACGAGGGGAAGAAGTGCCTCAGTTTGGAGAAGGGGACCCGGATGCGCTGTTGAAGCTCGTCGGCCCATCTCAACCCTCCAGCGACCTCCGGCATGTTCTTATTGGTCGGTGCTGAGCCTGAGGAGGACAAACATTGCGCAGAATTACACCGACATGGAGTGTTAATGCAATATGTGGCTAATAAATAGCAGCTAAAAATGTCCTGGTCTTCAAAAATGTTGCTTAATGTTCTATCCTTCTAGTATGTCTGTAAATATGTTAAGTAAGTTCTAGACAGATTTTTTTTTTGGTAACCCTAAATCTGATGATTGGTTCTAACACATAAGGCAGGAAAAAAAAAAAAAGAAAAAGGTCAACGTTTGAAATAATTGGCAATACATCTTTCCATCATCGCTGACTCCGGTTCACTCTTTTGTTTTCCTATCGCAAAATATCTCTGTTTTGTTTTTAGCTAAATATATCGCCCACCTGTCCGAGGAAAGGGTCCCTGTCAGGTTGAGGGACATCTAACAGTGGCAGAAACTCCAGATGAAGAAATCTGTTTCAAATTTGTATTTTTGTCAAGTTTCTTCACAGTCCAACGTTCATTTCGCACTACCTGACTGACTAAACCTTCTTCCTCAGATTACGAGAGGCGCCGTCTTCCTCTTTAGACGGCATAGCTGTTCTTTTGGGAAGCAAGCGGAACAACCTGAATGTGGCGTAGAATTATTTCCGCGCAGTCGAGCGCTCCGGTCGCGTATCGTGACCGGAGCGCCTTCACATTTCGAGGCTTCGAAATGTGATTTGACAACGGGGGTGTGCTGCGTTTAGGACTTGTGAAGTCAGCAAGTTTCCAATGATTGTGTTCTTCTAAATTAATAAGTTTTAATATCAAGACTATTCAAAGTTTCACAAATTTCAGGGTGTCCTTGAAGCGTTCTAATGGACCTCACTGTTCACTGAGCACAAAATTATTTCCTTGACTATTATTCAGCTTTTTTTCACCCCCCACCCCCTTTCTTTCTGACGGAGGCTTGTAAGGAAGTTTCATCAAAGACGCCCTTCCTATTCAAACATAAAAAGCCAGCTCACCAAAACACACAGATTGCTCCGAAGCATAAAGTAAGGCTTTGAATCTTTTCCTAGGCCTCATCTCATAAACTGAGCTAATATTACAGATATCGCTTTTAATCTCACCCAGCTCCTTTACAGCTTTCATCTGTTCGTTGTAAAGATGTTTGCAGGAGTCTAGCTCTTTGTCAAACATGGACAAAAGGAGGGGATATTTTCCCACGGCATCGACGGCGATCAGCGGACGCTCCATCAGACCGCCGAACATTTCCAGGACCTGAAAGGGTCAGAGAAATTAAAAAAAAAAAAAAAAACAAGAAAAAGAGAGATTGGAATCTTCACGTAGGCCTGTGCCCACGGATTTGTTCAAGTAAGGAATGGAGATTGTGCTGCCAGACCTTAAAGGTGTGCTCCAGTCCTGAGGCGTCGTCAAAAGCCTGACAGAAGATTGCCCCTAGGCGGCGATCTGTGTCATCCACCTTCAGCTTAAAGTCCCTCACATCTCCTTCGAATTCCTGCAAGGCAAACTGCTCAGCGGGAACGGTGGCCGCAGCATCACGCCGCGGGGCCGATTGTAACCCAAAGCCAGCGTAGCATATTGCTTTTTTTTTTTTTTTTACATCTCACCGACTCCCAGAGTTATTCGGCTAAGACTGACTGCTCCTTACAAGCAAAATAAATTGCCTTGTCCCGACGTGAGGAGAGGAAAATCTGCAACTTACTTGGCATTTAAAGTAGAGGGCAGGGGAGGGAAAAGGGGTTTGGCAGGAACACGACTCGTTCCGCAAAAAAGCAGAGTGACCAGGCAGCTGTGGCGGTAAGTTATTCTGGAGAAGCCTCGCTGTTCTCAAATAAATAAGTTGACCACAGCGTTGCGACGGATACACAACCCTCTAATTTCCCAGCGGGCATTGAAAGGGCACCACGATCCCCAGTCGTGATACGTACCATGTTGGAGCCGTCCAAGCAGTCATACGGCTTTTCTGTGAAGACCCCGTAGGAGTCCAGGAACTCTTGATGGAGCGACTGGATCTGAAGGCTAAGAGCTCTTCCTCGGACGCCTCCAATCTCCAGTTTCTCGAGCTTCATCAGGTCCAAATACGTTGACAGGATGTCCTGTGATGACACAACACGGGGAAGCACGTCACAATCAAACGCAACTTCAGGATCTCATTCGTCGAGTTAGTTACTGGAAGAAGGTTTTGCTGCTTTTTCATCTTTGAATCCCCTCCCGTGTTTACCTTTATATTTTCCAGTGTGCTGATAAATTGATCCAACCTTGAGAAAACCAGCATTGGGGGAAAATCCCAAGGCCTAACCATGATCCCGTTCTTCTGGTACTTCCTCAGGTTGGCCCTGTGGTTCTCATAGGTGCTCCTGAAAAGACGCAGGACCTCCAGGCTCGTCTGGACCTTCAGAAGACTCTCGGCGGGTTCTCCGGTCAGAACCTCCTCTGGAACTAGATACACCCTGGCCTGATTGTTGGAGATCAATAACATGTCAGCTTGGCTTTGTTAGGTTTGCGATCCACAGTACATTTGCTGTAGTAACAGCTGGATGGGCTAAAGTAGTGCGATTATGTCTACTCGCTGATACTGATGTTCTTTCAAATTTCAATTGCCACAATCGGCCTTTTGAGGACATTCATAATCTTAAGTGTCCCATAAAGAGTTGGACACAGTTAGATTGTGGTTGGTGTCATTACCAGATGAAAGTTTATACCCCTCTCATTCTTCATAGTTGATGGAAACACTACCTGCTACTTTTACCAGATGTGAAAAACTCTGAGTTTCTTCTAAACCGATTGTCTCTGAAAGAGCTTACCTTCACATCTATGCTTCCCCTGTAGGTGGTCCATTCTAATTTCCATTTTACAACAGAATGTGCAAATGGGACATGTCATAGTCACATAGTGAGAATCATAAAATACTTCTTTATTGATCCCCAAGGGGGAATTTCTTGTTTTGTTGACAAGCTACTCCCAGGCAAAGCAAATATAAGTAAAACAATATATACATCAAAGCATGCGGCTCAATCCCTTGAGGGGCGCTATTACTTTTGTAGGCATTTTGAGTAACCATGGCGACGTAATTAGCCAAATTCAAATCAAAACAAACTTGACTGAAAACAAACAGAGGCTTTTTGTCTCCCCCTTTGTGTCTCACTCACACCTGACAGTTTTCAGAGAGGATTTAATCACCAGAGCAACAGAACACTGAGGTGGGCAGAGCTGTAGAGAACTACAAAGACGGCGGAACTCTCAGTTTCCTACAGAGGAGGGCAGAGCTTCCTGTTAGAACTACAGAGACGCCTGCTTACTATAGGAACACTCACTGCAGACTCAATGGAAGTATAGAACAAAGGAATTAAGTTCCACGTGACTCATGAAACCTGATGCCACGTTGGACTGTCAAAATAACAGCAACGCATACCCAACAAAATAAAAGCCTTCACATTTTTGCTGTTTCGGGCATCACACGACCGCTGTTATACAAGGGATTATTAGTGAGGACTTTTAAAATGAAGCTTACTGAGAATTTCAAAATAAAAGCCCCAATATTTCTAGCATTTCCTAACAACAGAATGAATCCTGTGTGTTTTTGAACAATAACAATATTTGTGCTTAATTTGTTGCTAAGAGACGAGCGCGTTCTCTGGTGATGGAAGTGCCACGAAGTAAATATCTGATTTGTACGTTTGCAAAGTATAACCCCTTAAATTTCAGATAAGCAGTATTTCAAAAGAGCTTATGTTTTATAAAACAATAATATTAGTTATTCATTTGGCATTAAGAGATTTTTTTTTTGTCTTTTTTTCCGGTAACGAACTGCCACGAAGCATAAATCAAATTTTCACTTTCACAATATATTTGCCACCAATGACAAACAAAAGAAAACATTTTCATTTTTCTGCAAAATTCACTCACTGCACAATTCTTGTTGAGTATAAAATAAGTAGTATTTAAAGGAGCAGAAAAAATGTTATGTTTTTCGACAAAATAACAATATTTGTTTATCCGTTGCTAAGAGATGAGCGCGTTCTCTGGTAACGAAGTGAACGTCTGAGGCAGCGCATTGACATCAGCACACACATTAGCACACACATTAGCAGTGCATTGACTCTGCTAAAATCAGCTTTTTTGGCTATTATTTCATAGCTAAAATGATTAGCATTTAGGCTAACATTAGCATTTTGGTTCATTTGACCTTATACGCTATTTTTAACATA
This sequence comes from Poeciliopsis turrubarensis, assembly GCA_010277015.1. Classification (NCBI taxonomy): domain Eukaryota; kingdom Metazoa; phylum Chordata; class Actinopteri; order Cyprinodontiformes; family Poeciliidae; genus Poeciliopsis; species Poeciliopsis turrubarensis. The sequence goes on from VMRN01000054.1 coordinate 915,953, forward strand.
CTTAATGGAGTACATTCATTTTACTCAACATGCTTGTGACCCTCCACATGCTGTTGAGTGCTTTGTAACTTACTTTAGCTCATTTTTAGCATCAAAATGCTGAATCCCAACCGACAGGCACACTTTGGTAGGCCCCGTTTAAATTCCTTAAGACATGTCCTAGTTTTAAGTGCTGTCTTAATTGAATTACTGAATTAACTGAACATCTGAATTGCTGTAGTTCGATGTGAACTACGAATGCACACATGATGTGAAATAATGTCACACAACTAAGGCAGCCGGCGGCTCCATGTGCCACACCAGGTGCTCTTTTTCTTCTTTCCCTCACGCACCTGCCACCCAAAATGTTTGCGCACGTCACCGATCGTCAAACAACATGAGGCTCGACATCAAAATCATGGAGGTTTCGTAATGTTTTTTTTATAGATTTAGAAATGAAACCGCATTTTCCGAGAGGACTGCCTAAGATTAAGCGCAATCTGACAGCGTTCAAATCCGGTTGACCCGATCATTGAGTTTAGATGAGTGGATCCCAAAAGCAACCGCAGTGCGTCTTCATGTAAATACTCTTGTCAGCGGCGAGACCGAGCTCAGAACCTCCTGCGACGGCAAAACTCCGGGCGACTTTGGCATTTTGGAGAGCAGAGGGTTGAAACGAATCTTCAGCCGTTTGAGCCGTGGCGTCTCATGGCAGACTGTGGAAACCTTCTGCTCCATCAGATGAAAAGGATTACAGATCTAAGATGAAATGCTCACATCTAACTGCAGGGTTTTCTGCAAAGAAAGCAGGAAAAGTGTTTTGGGTTTTTTTTTTTTTTTGCTTCCTGCAGGAATGCCACAACTGGTGAAAACGTTGACGGAAAGCAAACGAGCTGGTTTGCGAAAGCCTTTGCACATTTTCACATATTTCCTTCCTGTTCAGTAGCACAGCTCAGTATATTCTGTTTATGTGACAGTCTTACAGTCACAAGTATTGAGTAATAATCCTAGTAAAATGATACGTGATGTTCATTTTACAGTAAATTCAAGTCTTTACTGCTCAATGCTTATAACTCTTTTTAATAGTTCAAATATCAAATATACCTTAATATGCATAAACGGTGGAAATTGTCTTACAACTTAGATAATTAGTCACAGTTGTAAGAAGTCTTCCTCATCTCCCCTTTTTTTGCTGCAACCAATCACTGCCAAGGAAAATAAATGGCACTCCTGGATTGGCTGCTTTTCAAACACCCAGCCAGTAGCGTATCAAGTAGCGTCGCACAAAAGCTTCCCAAGCTGCATTTTAAAAACATATAAATATATATTTGAAGTAAAATCGATGCAAAAAAAAAAAAAAAAAATCATGAACAGGTGAGTTTTCCATGAATAATTTGGAGGCACTCGTGACAGAAAAATAAACCAGCAGATGAAAGCCGACAAAGCAAAAACTCAAACTTTGGTCTCGTCTGACCTTATTTTCCATACTGTTTGCCGTTGGCTAGTAGATTAAAATAAGATTCCCCCGAAGCCCAAATAATTGGACTACATGGCTGACAGTTGTCCTGTTGACGGGTTCATCCCACCGCTCTTGTGTTTTTTTTCTGGATGAAATCCCACTAAAACACTTTGGGCTTTTAAGCTTTAGAAAGTGTGGAACATTTCCAAGGTTGTGAATAATTTTGCCTGGCACTGCATTAGTCTCCACCCGGGCTGATTTGCTGCTTTCCTTCGTATTTGCTCTTTTATTCTTATTATTTTATTGCGATCATAAGGCTGTGGTTGTTCAGTGGAGCTCCATGTCAAAACTCAGATGTAATGCATTTATCAGTTCACTTTATATTCTGCTGCTCATGGGGTAAACATAGCCTCCGGGATGAATAATGCAAATATTCCAAACTGACACAATAAACAGGGAGTTTCTTTCTGTTTTTTTTTTTTTTTTTTTTAACGCATCGGAACGCCGGCTGTTTTCTAAACTCAAACCTCTGCGTTCGCTGTGATTATTTTCCGCGGGAAATAAATCAACCTGCAGCTCAGTTCTGCCCTGGGCCTGCTGAGCTTTTTTTTTATCCCCCTCACCAACCCCGTCTTGCCCCGGTGACTGACAGGACCTTCGTCTGAGAGGATTTCTGAAGCTGTTATTATTTGGAGAGAATTTATGTCAATAACAAATCAATAATGAGAGAATCTGGGGCCAACCTGCTGTATGAGGAGGTTGCAGGTCTCCTGCAGCAGGACGATGAGGCGTCCTGGCGTGTTGTAGTGTCTGGAGTTGGCCCACACCAGGCACACCGTGTGCATGAAAGCTTTAATTTGACCTTTGACACCGGGGAGCGCCACGTTTTCCAGTTCCTCAAACAGACGCCGCAGGGGCGTCAGGTAGATGCAAATGTCCTGGGCTTCCTCCAGAGCTGCCGAGTGACAATGATCCGTTTGTGTTGACTTATTGCTCGTAGAACAGATAGAACAAACCTCTCATCGCAAACGAAGCAACGAGTTCACCTGCAAGGACGTCTCGCTGCATGGTGACAAAAGCAGGATAATAGCTGCTCTCCACAGCCTCCATCAACACCCCCATCTTTTTCACTTTGCAGGAGGTCAGCTGAGAGTGGATGTACTCCAAATCTGCATATCTGACAGGGGGAGAAAAAAAAACAAAAAACAAAAAAAAAAACCCAAAAACAAAATGTTTCAGTCAAATCTTCACAAATTCCCAGATTCACACTGGGAGAACGAACGACTGAAGGAACAAAGTATTTCTTCATGTCCATCACGTGCAATCCCGATAAATATGATTAAAGCATTCAGCTTCCATGCATCACAAATCTGGAGGAAACTTCCAGCAAACCGCAGAACAGCTGAAACGCCGAGTGCCTTCAAATCCAGACTAAAAACACGCCGGTTTTAAAGTTGCTTTTCAAAAGATTAACTGGCACTTATCGAAAGGTTTCAGTTGTTCACTGCGCGTTCTGTGACTTTGCATTCTCGTGTTTCGATGACGTAAAGCCCTTTGACGTGCCTTGTGGCTGAAATCTGCTGCACAGATACATTTTGATTGATTGACTGAGAAAGTTTGTTGTTGTAACTTGTCACATTTTTAGTACTTTTACCAAGCCCTGGTGCATATGGAATATTTTTTTTTTTTTTTTTGTCATGATTAACAGAAATCAAGCAACAACAAAAAACCCCCATAGCCACATGATTCTATCTCTGTATTTCAAAGGGGGCATTGATGAATTGATGGATTCATTTTTGAATATCAGTCAAAAAGAATCCTTTGAAGCACCCGAACAAAACTAAGCTGTCTTTGGGATCCGTCAGAAAGCAGATGGAACGTCTAACTATTGTAATATCTGCTGGAATGTGCCTTTTTTTTATTTCCAGGTTTCTCATCCAGTCATGGAACAGTTAGCTGCAGTTCACTGCTGCAAGATCTAACACCTGAGGTGCAGTTTGCTGTAATTTAGCAATAATTCTGCTATGAAAGCAGATTTCCCACAATAGGAGAAACGAACGGAGCACTGGGCCAAAAATGTCCATTTTTCACTCCACTTCACAGATGTTCTGGAACCTGACGGTGCGGCAGCAACGGCAAGAGCTGATGAAACAATTCGGCGCCGAACCTGCGGGGACGGGGACTGGAGATGGACTCCGGCAGCCAAAGGTGGTGCTTTGCAAAAAAAAAAAAAAAAAAAAAAACAGCCGGTGGCTACAGTGGCCTTGTAAAGCGTGGAGGTGCTGACCTGTTGTTCCAGAAGAGCAGCTCGGTGTGAGGCGTGGGGTGTTGTCCCCCCAGCACGGCCTCGGAGGAGTCTTCCTTGAGGACGGCGCGGATCTGATGGCTCCACTCGATCACCGCGGACTCCAAAGGGTGGATGACGCTCCTGTCCGCTGCGGCCTCGCTGACGTGCAACACGGGGAAACGGTGAAGGACGAACGACGGCTCGATAACGACGCCGATAACTCTCGTCATCGCCGATGTTATCGGAGTCGAGAGTGATCGACTCCCGGCGTCGATGACGCCGAGAGTCCTTTCTTACCTTTGGTCTGCCTCCAGGGCAAGTTGTTCCACTTTCTCGAAGCCCGCTGGGAGAGGAAGCAGCGTCTTGCCTTGGACTTGGCCGGACAAGACCAGCACGTCGGTTTTGAGAGCGTGGACATGGCGCTCAACGTCCTGAGACACAACGTGGGGCCATTTGATGTGGTTCTTCCTGTTGGAGAGCAGTGGAGCGACAACCTAAACAGGTGTTAGGAAAAAGAAGTCTTTGAGGGCAAGAGGTTGATTCTCACTATGTTTTTTACACAAACATTTTCATAACTGGAGGCAACATAGTTACTTGATTGTATAGTTCAATGACTGGAAAATTCATCCTACCGCCCCTTTAATTACGACCATCCAGCCAAGTAGCGGTGAAGAGCTGAAACGGTTTAACCGTACAGTGAAACTCATGACTTTGACTAGGCCATGGTGAAAAGGCTTGAAAGAACATTGCACAAAAATTAACATACTGGTCCATCTCAATAAATATGAACATGATCAAAAAGTTCATTTATTTCAGTAACTTGACTTGACGTGAAGCGTTAATGACACACAGACGGATGTTTCCAAGCCCTTCATATTGTTAAATACAACAGTGTTCTGCTTAATGCTGACAGAAAACACAACATTTAGTGTTAAACCTGCCTGAAGGTTGTTCTTTTCACTGTGACTGATGAGCCCCAGTGGACTGCACCCTCTCTGCTCCCTCAATAATGAGACCTGATGATGTGCCGCACACAGAATTCAACTTCCTGTGCGTTTTTTCAATACTTTTAAGTACTTCACATTCAGAAGTTCCTGCTTTTCCAGAGCAGTCTAACAATGTGCCTCCACTTTAAGTGAAACAAATCCCCCTGCTTTCTAATTGCCTTGGTGTAAAGCTGATAAATCTTGAGTAAATATACCTGAGAATCATCTATCTGTGTAATGGCACACCTTCGTAATCAGAGATCCGGCCTCAAAGTGGATGAGCAGAAATCCATCTGCTTATCCTGAGCCTCGTGTAATCATTACTACATTCTGCTCTGCTGCTCACTTACCTCCCCAACTAGAGCAGAAAACTGGCCCAGTGGAGCGGAAGACAGGTCTCCGTAGACCAATCTGTCTTTGATGGACTCTGGACTCAGCGCGGCTTTGTCTCTTTTCATAAAGTAGACCGCCTTGTTTCGAGGACTGCCGGCGAACGAGGTTGCGGGCTCCAGCAGTCCGGCTGCGCTCACGGACACCATCAGAGTCCTCTGCTCGGCCGCGTCCAGGAAGTCCAGCAGCGCCCGCCTGCTGTCCTCGTCGGACGCGCATTTTTCCCATCTGTCCGGCCTCACTTTCAGAGTTCTCAGCACACAGTCGGCTATGAAATCCAACCTTTTGTCCTCGGCGACCGGTGACTCCTCCATGTCGGCGGGTTTCCCTCTGCTGTCCCCCGGGATTGGGCCCCTGTGAGTGCTTCGAACTGATTTGTGTCTCTGCCTCCATGGCAACGATGTGTTTGCATTAACCGGGCCGTTGCTTAGGGGACACTTCTGACCCCAGACCTGACCCCGGGACAAGGACACCCGTCCTGCTGACAGGAATCCTGAATGACAGCCATTGTTCTCTGTCAGGCCTTTATTGGTAGTGAGACGGAAAGTTGCAATCACAGCGTGGCCCTCTGAAGAAGAACACTTAAGGTGATAAAGGGTCTTTATGTAAACACTGGGGCATTGTGAGAAGTGAGGAGAAGTTTCAGCCCGTCGTGTTTCACTCACAGTCAGAACCGTTAAAAACTACCTCGCAATATCCCACAATAAATACAAATGTTTCCGAATAATCTTTAAAAGTTTAGCATATCCGCAGACGTCTTTGACATTGCTTCCTTTTTTTAAGTTTTGCCACAGACTGTCAATTGGACTCATGTCTGGGCTTTGGCTAGGCCATCGTGAATGGCATTCATTTCATTCGACGTTCCTGTGTCACAGGGAATTTCTCGAAATCTCTTGAAAGTTGAGAAACATGCCAGGATTGCCGCAAATACGCAAATAAAATAATAAGAAAAAAAATAAAAGCTAATTGTTGTCATTGGTTTTATTTGTTTTACTTACTTTTTTTTTTTTTTTTTTTTTTTTTTTTTGCCAACAGCTAAAACAGACCGTGACTTTTTAAATTAGTAGACAGGAAACGGGCAAAGCACACTTCCCTTGAGACCACAAAATAAGAAAAGGTAATAAGTCAGAGCGTACTTTTAAGGAGACTGGAGGCAAATGCGATGGGCTCTGATGGGTAAAATATGAGTTTGTTTTTTTTTTCTTTTTTTTACAGATTATGGTTATTTCCATTAGGGATAAAGGTCTGCACACTCTTTGGAGATGTTTAATACGCAACATTTTGTAGTAGAATCACATCCGGCACATATTAGCATCTTGAGTGGAAATGTTTTGGAGGGGTTTTTGTTAATTTTGTAAAAAAATAAATAAATAAAGAAAGAAAGAAAGAATTTAAAAAAAAAGGAATGAAAAGAGATTTTTAAAAGCAAGAGCCATAATGGCATAAATTAAAGCGTTTGCTCTTTTATGCAACTATTCTTTGAATCTATAACACACTGACCTCTGACAGTTTTAGTTGTTTTGAACCAATGTATTGATTCACTATCTATAAGTATTCTCCTACATACATCCTGTCACTGGAAAATGGTGTAAGATAAAAAATAAAAAATAAAAATAAAAAATTAAATTTTTCTGAGATTATGTGTAGTCTACTTTTTGGCCACTAGATGGCAACACGTCCAACAAGATGAAAGCTCTTACGACTCCCAGGCTAAGATTGAATTATAAAACGCTGTTGGACGACAACAAAGTTATCTCAGCTTGTGACAAGAAGTTGAAATATAAAGTTAAAGAGGAATCTTGTGAGTCCTGGAAGCGCTCGGTCTGTGTGGTCCTTTTCACTGAAACATTACGCAGCTGTTTGATTTCAATTTGTGCCACCAAACAAAACAAAGCGAAACCAAGAAGAAAAAAAAAAGGAAAAAGTCGTGAGATTGGGTCGGATTATCAGCAAAAATGGCATCAAACAACTGGCTTTGTTCCCTTTTTGTCTCACGGAGATCCAAATGATAGAGGGGCACCGCCAAGAAGAATGCGTGCGTGTTCTTACACGTGTGCGCGTCTGTGTGTGTGTGTGTGTGTGTGTGCGTGTGTGTGTGTGTGTGAGTGGAGGTCGTTCAGAACGTCCGGGAGCAACCACTGAGGAGGTTCGGCTTCTCGGAATATCTTTGAAGATTAAGATGACAGAGCGAAGAGAACCATCAAAGCCAGACTTTCCATTTCACAATCAAAAGACTTTGTCTGGTCGCTGATACGACGGAGCTGCTTCCAGCTGGGTGGCTGGATGCAGGGAACACATCAACCAGTACTGTGTGCTCAGCCACAGTCTTTAGCTCAACTCGGACAATTAAGGCTCATAAATGGCGGCGAGGGCGAACGGGGACGATGTTGTTCAAACGCGGTTTGATGTCGGGGATCAAGGTGGCATCTTGTTGAAGTCGGTTGGAGGCCCGAGTGAAGTCGGTGTCAAACGCAAAGCTGTTCCTTTTTTGTGCTGCCGACATTTTGAAGACGTTGAATAAAAAAAAGTTTCCAGAGGTGACAGGAGGTCAACCGGCCCATCCCACTCTTACGATGTCAAACACATTTGGAGTCGGTCGACGTTTGAGCTGCTTTTGTTTTCGAGACATTAATGAAAGTTTGAAAGGTCAAAAGTTCAACTGCCCCCACGCACGCCTTCACATGACCCAAAGCAAACAAAATTAGTGTTGTTTTTTAGTTTTACTTTTTTTGCCACATCCTGACGTTTCACCAACGCTTTCATCGGTACACGGAGGACTGGATCGAAGTAAAAAATGCCGTTACATTCACGCTCTTCAAGGAAAAGTGTGACATGGATTATCTGTATCAATTCTACTTCGTTCTCTCCTAAATCTCACCCACGTCTATCAGAAAATAAAGTTTGCGGCTGAAATAAAAAATATATGTCCTCCTCCTTCTTTCTAACTTTGTCTGGTGTCTTTTATCGGAAAACCTTCACATGAGAAATTCTGCATTGGCTGTTTTGAGTTCTCTGCAAACCAGTGAGCCAGCAGTTCACACAGTCACCAGAAGAGGTCAGCAAATGTCCAAGAATAATTCAGTTTGAACTGAGGATGCGCCTCCGTCACAACACTGAGCAAATTTGGTGACATCATTTTATTCACACGTTGATTATTGACAATTATCCAAATTCATTACATTTATTAAGAACTTGAAGTTGAATCTAAGTTCAAAGGAATTCAGGTTAAATTCTTTTAATCTAAATTAAACTTAAATTTAATGGAAATTCCTAAAAAAGAAAAAATCCAGACTAAATAAAAGTTATTCTGCTTAATTTCGTTGCCGTTATTCAACTGGGACAGTATGCAAAGATCACGGTTTACTTCTCTCATCAACCAGCACAGTTTTCTGGTCGCCTTGTTGCTTTCAGACGTGTCTCAGGATGTCAAGGAAAAAAAAAAAAAAAAAAAAAAAAAGGCAGCTGGATAAAAATCAGGAGAAATAACAACGTTGGTATTCATGGTGATCTTCCCACTGAACCGTCCTCATTCCTCCAAAGTAAAACTAGGGATCGCGAATGTACTGCCACGCATGTCGGCTTACTCACACAACATCAACAGCGTGGCACTCTTGTTCCAAGATGTCTGCTTCTGACTCCAGATACGCCTGGTGAAGAAACCCTGTTTGACTTTTCCCTCGTTTTGTTGTTGTTGTTGTTTAAAATTCTCAGGAAAAATCTTGATGGTCAACATGTGAAACCACGTGTTGACAGTCCAAAACGGACGCATAAAAAGCAGCTGGTAAATGTAAACCAGTCGTGGGAGTGTTTTGGTTTCCGTTAATATCTTCCTTATAGGTTATGTGGTTTAAAAACAAACAAAGAAGGTCAGTTTCATGTCCATTTTGATGGTGTTTGTCTGAGGAATGGACTGGGCCAGTCATTCAGACTGAACCATGGAGTCCAGTTACTGCTAAAAGACTCAGGAACATTTTTTATTTATTTATTTTTTTATCTTGGTGAGTAATATTAAAATGTAGTCAGAGGCAGCAGAAGTGGGGGGATGTCATGTCTGAGATCAGGGTGTGTTGTGCGTCTTCTTCAACCAGTTAGTGCTTCATGTTACGGACTTTATGTAAATATTTTTTTTTTTTAAAAACCATTTGAAAAAAGTCGCTTTCAAACTTTTACAAAAATGTTTAATTGTCCCCCCAAAAATCCGAATTATTGAACTTGGAATGGAAGATATTTAATAATCAGCAATAACATCCAATTCAATAAGTAGTAGCAGAAGCAAAGACTCTACAGGTGTGGTATTATGTTTTTTACAGACACATAGTGCCATTTTAAAGCACAATCAAGTAACTATGTTAACGTTGGTAGTTATAAACATGTTATGACCAACATGCCATAAAAGAAATGTGACTACGACTCCAAATCATGAAATTGGTTTCTGTCTCTTTAAGAAGCTCCAGCTCTTTCCGACACCGTCTTCGGCATGTCACAACAATGCAACTCGATTTTGCTGTCTATAACAGTCTTTGAAGGAGTGTTGGACTGAAAAGTGGTCCGAAGAACCTCCGCAGTCCTGCCAGGACTTTTGTCTGGCCTTGTAATCAGCTTTTCATCCTGGTAATGAAGTTCGAACCCCGGACAACGACGCTTCTTGCCTGAAACAGTTCCTGTAGCGAAAACACTGCGTCAGAAAGAACGAGATGAGCAAACCAGCTTCAGACGCGCTCACCCGTAATGTGCACAATCAATGAACGCAGCCCAGCTACTTCAGAGGACCGCGCTAACGTAACCCAAAGGATTCACTGCAACGAGAACAGCGTCGTTCCCTCAGAGGTATTAGTGGTTACTGGATGCAGTTCTCTGAATCTTGCTGCCCTTGAGCAAGTAGTGGATTAATGGTCCAAAACAAACAAATGTTTGTTTTGTTTTGGCTGTTTTTGTTGTTTTTGAGTGCTGAGAGGACAAACACTTAAAAGCCGGGGGAATTTTTCCTCACACTCCAAACGTTATCGCATGACACAGTTTGCAGAAGTGACATGGATACATTCCAGTAAACACATACGGCACACGGCCTCGTCAACAAGGCATACCCAAAAGGAATACATGGGGGGTGGGGGGGAAGAAACTTAATGCTGCTTCTTTTATAGTTTTAAAGACAAGGAAATGATACAAAGCTTTCCGATAATATTGGGAAGGATTCATTAGCTTTATCGACGCCATCAATCAACAACTGTTGCTTTGATAACGAGATGTCTGCTTTGCTTTGCTTTCCAACAACAACACAATCATGACAAAGAAATGCGTGACGTGCTGGGAACTGCGGAAAACTAACATTTGTCAAGAGGGACAATCAGAAAATGTTTTACTCAATTTCTGTGTTGAACATTAGACAGAGTTCAGCATGCGCCCTGCGTCGATTCGGTTCTCCATGGACATGGGGCTGGCAGGAAATTAACACTAAAAGTTACCACAGGAGGGCGCTGCAACATAACCCAGAGGCAGCTCCTTTCAGTCCCTCCATGTCCCTGCAAAACCTCCTCACACGTCTGCGGGGTAAAAACCCTAACCCCCTCGTCAGTGACCTCACGCTGCGCACGTTGTCATGAAGTGCCGAGCTAAACTTTTAAAAGTGACGGCAAGGCACTCACAGCCGGGGGGGGGGGGGGGGGGGACTAATTGACAACGCGGGACGCTTTGACTGACTGGCCATCGTACACCAGAAATCATACCGAGGGCCACATCTGGACCTTTTTTTGGGGGGGGGGGGTCCGGGTCCGCTTTCCCCCTTCGTGCGACTCGGAAGACGGCGAGCGCGCTTGCGTCTCAGGTTTACCCGCGCCGTGACGCAGGATGTGCTTCCGGGGGGGCTCCGCTTCCAAAGAGTTCCTGCTGAAACCGGCTCGACGGAGAAATGTGACGCAAGGCCCGCTTCCCCGAGGATGTGCCACGATTCATAAAGGCAGGCATCTGTTCGAGCAAAAAGCCCGGACTCTGGCGAGCAGGCCAGTTGCTGCTCAGATCGCTCACGCTGCCAAGCCCGTCCGATGTTCTTAATGATCACAGCTCGACGCTGGCAGGGCCCGAACGCAGCACCTGACACCTGATTCTGTTTGCGCATGAATGTGTTTGAGGAATCTGTTGAATATCTCAGCGTCTTGGGAATGCTGGTAATCCCGACCTCTTCTGAACGGCGCTTTTTTTTTTTTTTTTTTTCCCTCCCCGGCCTGGACGGAGCTTGATTCATTCGCTCGCTTCATATCAAAAGCAGTGGCATTAATCATACTTGACGCAGACTCACCGAAAGGGAATTCATCCGTTCGGGCGAGATCTGAGGAGGAGCTATTCATATCCTTGAATGTTTTGCTCACATTTTGGCTATGCTCTCCGGTATTTATCAGTGATGAGGCAATGATGCCGTTTTTGAAAGCGCCATCAACTGAACTGACATTACATTGCAGCTCTCAAAAGCACAAGTGGCTCTCTTTTTCTCTCTCTCTCCATCTCTGTGCGTTGTCTGCCGTCTTGGAAGACGGGCGCAGCGAACGAGCCTCTGTTGAGAAGCAGCGCGACCCGGAGGCACGTTCAGTTATTATTATTATTTATTTTTTTTTTTTTTTGGGTGCTAGGGGGGCACGTGACACGCTAAGCGACGAGAGGGCGAACGCGAAGGCCAGCGCGAGTATGAGAAAGCTGATAACGAGCCGAGAGGAAGCCGACGCCGTTTATCTGGGCTCTCTGCATTGCCGCAACGCCATGTGGCCACTGAGTTGTGGGGCCGAAACAAAACAGCTCAAAACGACTCTGATTATTTAGTTCCTCCAAATGGAAGGAGGTGAGAGGGTTTAGAGGTCGACGGCAGGCGGCGGGTGGTGTAGCGTCCCCCCATCTCCCCCACCCCTACCTCCACCCCGGTGAAGTCTCGCCTCTGGGACATGTGGAGGTTTGTGTAAATGAGCACTGAATGGCTTTTCTAAAGAGCTGCAGGCCACGACTGAAGGGGTAATTTTCATATTTTTTTACGATTTGGTTCGGAGCCAAAAGCAACACGATAGAGGCTCGCTCTCTCTGAAACAGGATATTGGGTCAGCAATGTCTGTCGGGGACCCGGCAGAAAGAAATGGAAGGCTTGTTTTCACACATACTGAAGGGCCAAGAGACATCTTGTAAGACATTTATTTTGAATTTGAAAGCTCGCGAAAACATTGGGAGAGATCGAGTGCAAATGGACGCAGGTGTCAATTACGTGGACGGTTGCAGATGAAATCGTTCAGGGCCGAGCCAGCGGATGACGTGCTGCCGGCAAAATTCAGAACCGTTTCAAAAGAACAAAAACTAAACAAAACAAAACAAACAAAAAAAGAAACACTGAGCACACTTTTGCAAACCGAGTGAGGAGTTATAAAGACACGGGATGCAACCGATCAAAAACTTCATTCAGAGACTTTTAAGTGTGCTTGAGATTGAACACCTCACGTTACCTGGACTGTCACATGTTGGAAATATGGCAAAAAAGAATCGCCCGAGAAATTCAAAGGAGAGACATTTATCAAAGCCACAGCAAAGGCCTGTGAAATCCAGCGGGAGGATTAGTCGGCCATTGAACAGTAGCTGTGGAAGCTGGTGGCAGAAACGGGAAGCTAACATTAATCTAGTGAAAATGTGATTTTACATCATCCACATTTTCTGAGCATTTCTCACAGCAGGTCTTACAAGAGTAATCATAAAAAAAGGGAGTGGAAAAAAGAAAAAAAAAAAAAATTCTTGATTAATCTGGGGGGAAGGTGTTAATCTCCCATGGTAATTTGGCCACAGAATGCTGTACTGGACCCAGTCCTTTAATCCATGTATCTCTCACCGTCGTGCTCCATTTTGGGGCGAATGGATTCCATTCAGTTGTGGTTTTTTTTTCATTCCCGTGAAAAAAAACCCCATAAAAAAACATGACGCTCACTCCGTTCATCCTTTGTAACAATGCCTAAATGAAATCAAGTCAAATCTGCAGTGAAAACGAGCTTCTTCTTTTTTTTTTTTTTTTTTTTTTGCCGGCTGTTGCAAATTGCTAAACTCGAGACCATTTTGTCTCCTTTCGTCTCTTTTAAACGTCTCAACGGGCCCAAGGTCTGAAAGTTTCTACGTTTCTTCTAAAGACGAAGTGGAGGCTAAGAGGTGATCACTGCCCTTGAGTTGTGTATCAGTTATCTAATTTTTTTTTTTTTTTTCTTCTTTACTTCATTCAGCTGTTCTCTTAGCTAACTTAATGAACTCATCAAAATCTATTTGATGAGCTCGGTTTTTTTTTAATACTTTTTAACTTTTTAAGACGGCGATACAGTGAAAGCGTGGTCGCTTTGGTATATTTGGAGAATCTCATACCATTGTTTCATTTTTTTTCACCCAATGCATTCTGGTCCAAGTTGACTATTATCAAATGAAAAAAAAAACATTGAAATAACCGAAACTGTATGAAACTATGAAACAACAAGGACAAAGAGATCAGCTGCAAAGAACAGTTTACATGCATGTAACCTACAAGTAGTCAAAAAAAACCCACATCATTGTAAAAGTTAGTTAAAACAAAATGTGTCTAATTCTGCTTTTTTTTTTTTCTTCTTCTTTACTGTTTTTAGCTGTTCTCTTAATGTGCAGCACTTGCGCAACCATCTGACGTTTTTAAAATGTGTTCCACATTTCAATTAGATTGGACTGGAATTGGAAGAATCTCAGTGAAAGATGCCAAATGGGAAGGATGGCTTGGGTGAAAAGGGGAAACTGGGTCGCCGTGAGGTCAGGCGTTGGTCAAATTCATCGAAAACATGCATTTCAAGCATTGCATTCGAGGAGACGAGAACAGGAGCGTAGATACGGCGGGTCGCCGAGTGGCTCCAAGCTGAGCCACCCGGACTTTGTGCGAGGCTGAAAACGTGACGCTCAACTTGATCACATACTTTTTGAAAAGGTTATTCTGCAATTCTTCCCTAATCTTTTATTTAATAAGCGATTTTTCTGTTATTTGTCTTTCATTAAATTGCACAAAATTACACTGAAGAACAACAGTCAAATAATGTAATAGCCTCAATTTCAGCTCCCTGCTGGGCTTAGCCTTCTGTTGACGCCTTACCTGGGCTTCGCAAACGTGCCCGTTAACAACGTTCGCTCTCGTTCCTCGACCCGACCCGACCCGGCAGGGTTCAGAGAAGTCTTTATAATTGCCGTGTAATCAAATCCAATTGGGGACCTATTAGGACTCGCGGTCCAACCTGTAAGACCGGCATCCACGGCGTTTCTGGATGTTTCCGTTTCGTAAATATTTTGTCTTTGAAAATAAGCCTGCTTAGAAAGTAATTAGGAAAGTTCAAAACCGGGACTGTAAAGCGCCTCGCATGAAAAAAGAAGCGAAAACAATCGAGTGGAGAAAATACAAGCCAGATTAAATCAGTACAGCAAATCACTGCAATCTGAAAAAGAGCAGCCTCTATATAAATTTCATGGGTGAAAGTTACTGTATTGAACATCAAACATGTTTCATGTTCAATAGGCACTAATTGCAAAGTCATTTGTCAAATTTAAGATGACAATCACGCAGGACTCCGAAGTTCCAGCCGATTATTTGATGGGTCTGAAAAAGACTCAAAGGACAGAAGAATGTTTATTTAGAACAAAGAAAACCTAAATATCTGTTTTACGATGAGCAAAGAAGAATGAGGTTACTAAACTTAGGCATTCAGTTGTTTAAAATGATGTCTGTGAGATCACCTACATCTGGGGTCCCCAAAGTGGGCCCTCGAGGGCCGGCATCCTGCATGTTTTAGTTCTCTCCCTGATTTAACGCACCTGGATCCAATGATTGGCTCTTTAGAGGCCTAAGAAGAACATTGACATTCTGACATGCAGGATGCCGACTTTGGGGACCCCTGACCGAGATTCATGGATTATCTGTTAAGGTAAATCTGGGCATCATCAGCAAAAAGCGGATTGGAGACTGCTCCGAAACCAAGAAATAGACCGTTGCGCAGGATATTCTGGGTAAATACAACCAAAGGAAACGCTCAACTCAAGGGCTAGAGGGAGAAATAGCTTGTGGTCTTTTATCAAAGACAAAAGAGAAACTTTACAACCTCTGCAATCTGCTGCTGCACCATTTTTGTTTCCACTTTGTAAAGATGCAAGTTGCACTCATCTCTTCTTCTGAGGCTTTTTCCTCTGTTAGTTGCTGGTGCATCGCCCCTACAGGCGAGGGGGCCGAACAGGTTTTCCAATGATTTGGACTGTCTGACACGGTGCAGTCTGAAAGCGAACCGCACCAGCTGCAAATCTAACAAATGTTGCCATTTTGGTCCCCAGTAGCTCAGTGCCTACTGGACTATCAGCCGTGACAACAACGTAACTGGGTCAATAAGGGTTGGCTAAAAGACACAAGAATGTCAATAACGACCGTTTGTACACCTGACAAGGTAAGTCTTTTTTTTAATTTAATTATCACATTTTTAGCAGTGAAAATCAAATTTTTCTCGACAGGGGAATGTTTGCAGAAGAATGAGGAAACAAAGAGACACAAAGTCTCCACTGGTGCCTCTTGAAGGCATAGATGCGGCGTAAATCAAACACTCTATGCACAGAGTGAGCATGAAAGTCTCACAACAGCTTGGGTTTGTCTTTCTGCCATATAGCGGCCACAAATCAGCTCTCGGGCCACCAACGGATACAGTAGTAAGTTTTTGTAACAAGCGAACAGAAAAGCTCTACTGTTGATGAAAAGACGTGACGTGACATTAAAAGAGATCGTCTGGCATGGCTGGTGAGTGTCCTTTACCTCACAGATTCCAGTGATAGTGCTAAAGTAAATCTGGGCCTTGTTGTATATGCCTTACAGAAGTATACTGTTTATTTAACATCCCCAGCATGCTGAGTTATGACTGGTAATGATTACTCAAATGCCCAGTGTTTGGGCTATTGTACCAGGAGTCCCTCCAAACAGACACACCGGTGTTTATTTGAGTTTTCCATTTTATATTGCCACATGTCATTAGGCTGTTTAGAGTTTACTCCGAGTGATGGATCATTTCCTTCGCTCCTCTTCACTTACTTTAAAACTTAACACTCGCCCTACAGGCGCAAGGATACGCGTTTGCGAGCGGAGGTCGCGGCATCCGGGGCGTACGGCAGATGTTTTGCTTCATCACGCCAAAACGCGTATCGGCCTCTAAAATAAACGAGGGCTGAACTTGAAGGCACATCTTTTTTCTCAATTTCAGTCCTTCGGTGTACGAAGCGTTCACTTATTCGTGAGAATTCGCTCACTGTGCTGGCGGATAATCGTCACGGGAGGTTTTTGTTCTTTGAAGATATTTGAAGTTCTTGACTGAATGATCCTGCGATGAGAGATTCCAGATACATGTCTGGAGGAAATGACACGGCCTTTTTTATTATTATCTTGAATTGAATTAGAAGAATTTGGTTATTCCTGTCAAAAATGGAAGAAAATAGTTTTCCCTAGATGGGTCAAACTTTTATTTCGAGGCAGTGATGAGACATCTGTCCTTTTACCCCACAGCTAAAAGAGTACTTGTTCCGTAGTGGATATCTGTAGTTGTCACGACTCCAAACTTGCATGTCGTCACCTCAGTTGTAAATTTCTTTGAATCGGAGAATTTTGTTTGAATATTTCCACCTTCGTGTGAATCTGTATATTGAAATTGTCACTTTTGCTGCCTGAATAAAGGTCATTTTATCCTCGTTCTCTTATATTCTATCATCCTGCATTACCTTCATCACTCCCCTTAAAAAAAAAAAAAAGCAGTGATCAATAAGCCCAAACACTGCCAAAAGGTTTTCCTTGGCGTTGATTTTGGAAAATAAATGTAAAATAACACTCTTCCTTAGGTTAGAATAGCGAGTACTAATATAATCCTGCTCATAGTAATCGTAAATTTCTGTATCATTATCACGCAGTGCATCAATATTAATTCATACAAACTACCATACATTTGGCTCTAAATGAAACGCAACTTTTAACTACCTGCTGGCTGAAAAAGCTCTGCCGTGTTTCTCCTCACTTCAGAAACTACAAAGCGAAGGGGGGTGGGGGGGCAGAATGAAATCATAAATTAGCTCCCCCCGTAACGTCTACGCCCTGGCTGGCTGTCCCGAGGTTTCATCCCAGATCCAAAAGCAAACAGCGGCGTGTTTATGTTGGCCTGCGAGCGCGCGATGCATCAAACTTCATTTGATGCATTAAAGGCACCTCTGGATGTCGTTTGCAATGCAGGTGAACGCTCGGTGGATGAAATCCTACTTTCTCCCCCGTTTGATGTCAGCACTTGAAAGGCAAAAATTAATCTCGCTCCGAGATAGGAGTGAAGGGGGTTGCGTGTTTGTAGGCGCATTTTATTTCTTTTCTTTTTTTTTTTTTATTTTATGTATTTTTTGGATATTACGGCGGAAAACCGGCGTTAACGGCCTGATAGCATGTAAATGAATTCCTACCATCTTGGCCTTTGATTTCCCTCGAGGCTCCGAATCCGTTCAAAATGCTCACACTCATATTAGCCTCTTTTTTTTTTTTTCGACTGAAAAATGACTTGGACTATATCCTTTTAATTCTCAGTTTAATTGTAATTTACTAATCTGTCGTAGATTGCAGATTTCTGGAACTAATGGCGCTCTTGTGAGTAATCTTTTGGCGGAGGGCGCTGATAGATAACCCAGCCGAGATCCCTGCTCCGCGCGGGCCTTTGAGCCGTTCAAGGCCTCAGACTCTCGTCGTGGGAAATGAGCGCGCGCTCGTTCGAAGGGGAGAAGCCAAAAGCACGAGGCCGCCCGCCTCCCGATTCACGCACGGATCCGTCCAGCCATGAGCCGTGATGAAACGCGCTTAGAAGGCTCTCTCCACGCCACTTAAGTCATGAAATATTCATGTCATTTGCAGGATGTGTGTTCTTCTGATGATTTAAAAAAAAACTTTTTTTTTTTTTTTTGTTTAAAAATCCATCCTTTGTTTTTCCTGAAACCACATGCAAGAACTTCCTCCGTCCTGATAGGAAACATGCAAAAAAAAAAAAAAAAAGTTTTAATCCAGGCTTTTAAAGGAATGCTACAGGCAGAAACATGACATTGATGGATTGTTTAAATACAGTCGTACGGCACCGGTGATGGCTTTGTCACTTCCTTTTAAGATTCAGTTGTGTAGCGATATTCCTCGGTGGCTCACCCCAAACACTTTTCATTTTCATTTCTTGAACGCTGTTCCAGGCCTCTCTCTCTCTCTGTCTCTCTGTCTCTCTCTCAGGTCTTCGGGTTCTGGTTCTGCTCTGCATCCCCAGAGAACAGAACCAAACATGGAGAAGCAGCATTCAGCTTCTACGCGACACAAATCTGGAACGAACGTTCGGAAAACTGCAAAGATGCTGAAACGCAGAGTTCCTCGAAATGAAGACTAAAAACCCGCCTGTGTAGACTTGCCTTTGTTTAGTAGGAAGCGAAACGTCGATCAACATGCTTCGTGTGTATTGTGTGTTTGACCAAATGTAACGTTCGTCACTTGTTTCATAATCGATGACTGTACAGCGTTTTAATAATATAAAGCAATTTGACCTGCGCTGCTGCTGAAATGTGCTGTTCAAATAAATTTGACCTGATTAAACTTGACTTGTGTCCATCGACCACATGTTCGTTGAGCTTCTCAATAAATGGCGCCCCCTTCTGACCCTGTGTGGCATTGACATGATTTTAATTCAGAAACTTGGCAATCTCTTGCATCCCCTGATCTTAACTGGTTTAGCTAAAACTGTAGGTCTTTTACTAATCACAATAAAAATATCATTAATATGTATTTTTTTCTATCTAACAGATCTTTGCAAATTCGGTTCAGGTGATCTTGGGTTGTCATGATGGGTGTCATATTTCAAGCCCACATGCAGAACACAACACAGGAGAATGATATGAAATAAATGATAAGTTTATTTGAAACACTGCAGGAGATGGTTATGAAGGCTCGGGTCTGGTCCAAGGAGGGACACAGGTTCAGGGAACAATCGACACACTAAAGAAGCAGAGCAGGGTGGTGAGTTCAGGGTCGTCGAAAAAGAGAGCGTAGTAAAACGAACTGGACAGATCTTACGAAGAAGGGCTCGATCAGAAAGCCAGGAAAGATCAGCACAGAGTGGATCCAGGGCGTCACGAGGGATCACCTGAAGATAGGAGAAACGACAGGAAAATAAATCACTAGGAGTTGATCAACGAGGAACACAGAGACAAACTCTAGGGACTCAGAGGTACCTTTACTGGCAAACACTCAGGCGCCGAAGGACTGGCAGTCCGCTCCTCTTGAACCTGCTGCTGATGAGCTAGATTCGAGTCCGGTGTGCTGGTGACATCACTCACGCCCTCCGACAGGATGGATCTGGCACCATCTAGTGGTGGTAATAGTGCACATCCAAAAGACCCCACAGAGAAAGCCAAAGAACCCCAGAACATAACAAGGGTTGACCAACATTTGTGCAATTTCACACATTTACATTTCTAATGGGAACAGAGAAAAGCTTTGCTAGCAACTAGCAGATTCCATCTGATAAATAGCGTTTATGTACAAATTCAGTTTAGCAGCTCATTTCTTGTAAATTCTTATAAATAATAACACACATCTGGATTAGTTGAATGGAATGATTTCAGCTGAGAGGTTTCTCATTGTATGCCATGTATGCCAATTTTTTGTCTTGGATTATCGGTCGTTTGAAGTCTCATGGGACTTTGATTGACACACACACAAAAAAAAAAGTAAAGTACACCGTTCAAAATGCCTGATTGTACATCCGTGGTTGGAGCTGCTGCTTAGCGTGCCAGCAGGGATTTTCAGCGAAAACTGAACCTGTTGTTTGGAGCCAACATTCCTCCCCCACTGAACGAATATCCTAAAATTAAAAGTTGATAAGTTACGTTTCATGGTTCACGCAATTACAGTTTCGGCAGAGTACAGTTGTAGCTGTTTACGGAGCTACAACTGGAATTATACGGCAATTGTGCAGATCAAAGAAAAGAGATAGAGTGCTTGGAATGGCAGAAGAACTCAGCAAAGAAGTACTCTGAATTTTCAACGTAGCACGAGACGAATGGAAAAGCAAAGATTCACTGACAATATCTTTAACTTTACCACCGCTATGACTGAGCTCCCCATATCAAACCTTTAAATATGTCCGATTTGCAAAAATATGTTCTTGTTTGACTGTTACATTGGTCTATCAAAGTCCTTAACTTGAAAACATGCTTCCAAACGATATTTCCTTCATTTTAAGTGAATGAACGTACTCTAACAGCTGAAATCTGCACTGGATGTTTTAAAAGGAAAGGCATGTTTGCTGTCATTCACATAACCCCTAAAACATGGAACAATCTCTGCTGAAGATACTAAAACACTCCGAGGAGGGCGTCTGGCATGTGCGTCTAGTTAGTGGCTTTGGGTCGAGTTTATGGAAAGCAGCGCGGTCCGGTCAGTGCAACACAGGGGTCCAAATCCACATGGTTGGAATAAAATTCAGATTTATGACAAACTTTAGTCTCATTTACATACTTTTGGCCATCATTTCCATCAGCTATTACAGATCTGTGCTCATGAAAGCAACCGCTGAGATGTGGGAATGCAGCGGAATACGGTCCTGAATTCTTTCGGGGCAAAAACACCGAGAGGTCCCACGGACCATATTCATTTAAACAAATAATCCGAACCACTTAATTCGCCCTTAATGCTCACTGTGTGCCCACAAACAGCCATGGTAAGGAGTGGAGTTCAAAGCTGAACCTGGAAAGCACTCTCGAAGCGGTGACTGATATTTACAGCACACCATTAGAGGCATAATTTAACAGTTGGCAGAATAAATGAAATATACTATTAAACAATGAATACTTTGGGGAATTTTCAGTCTGGTCCTCGTTTGTACTTAAGCTGCTGTTCATTTTTGATGGAAATCCAAGAACATTGCTAGGAGTAAAACAGTCTTCTGTTTGATGGAGAAAAACAGGGAAAGGGAAGGAGTTTGTAATCGATAAGCAAAGGGAGATAAAATAGGATTGAAAGGAATGCAAGTTGTTTTAGTGAATCAATATGAGAGCTGTTTTGTGTTTGCTTGGTTTTTAAAGTGAAAACGTGTCTGGGCTGGGCTGTCTGTACCCGAAGCCTTCCAAGTGTCTACCAGCAGTCAAATGCGTGTTCGTTTTTTTTACCACAGCATCGTCTCCCGGTGAAAAGTTCAGCTCCTTCTGCCATTAGCTAATATCCAACCTTCATCAAGCTCTTTGTCTCACACTGATTTTCTTTGTCGTTTTGCATAATCTATTCAAAGGCGTAAGATATTGTCCCTTGAACATTGTCACTTGTTGTCATCAAACTCATTTTCATTTTGGGACAAACCAAAATGACGAGTGCTCTTAAAGGGCCGGTTGTGCCAGAATGTATTGATAAAACCTGTTCACAAGCTGTTAAAATAGCAATGGATTCTTTAAATTAAATATCATTGAACATCTTTTCAGTCCCTCCAAGATAATGTGGTTCTTTTTGTGATTTTTTTTTTTTTTGCAATAAAAATCAAAGCGTTTGTGCGACTAATTCGGAAATGTTTGTGCTTATTTATGACGGTGAATGCGACTTTTTATTACTTGCTGTGTAGACCATGGATTATAATCTGACATCTATTGAGGCAGCTGTTTAATACAAGGAAGAAAGTTTTTGATAAAAAACCTGCAATAAACTCCCAATTAGTAGTGCAAAAAAGTGCAGGGATTTGTTGATTTTGAGTGAATTTCCATGATACTTCTGATTGATATAATGGGGAACCTGGGGCCCATCTTGTCAGCCTGTTGATGAGAATCAGAGCTCACCTTGTGCAGTTTACCTCACCTAGCTAACACAAAGGCATACAAAGGCAAACAAGCTGGCATACCCACAGTAAAATCCTTATTCATTGGGTTTGCTTATGTAGCAACACTCAAAACAGCATGTTGAAGTGCTCTGTCTTCCATTAACGTCTTGTTTTAGTAGCCCGTTTCTTGTTAGCATATGCCGGTTCGCCGACATCTGATGCAAATCTTGTTCAGCAGGGGCGGCGTCTGAGCTGGCATGATTGCGTGTGTGTCGAAGGAGCAAGACGTACAAAGATCCCTGGTTTAAAACACAAAATAGCCGGGTTGACGAGGCAAAGAGTGGATGGATGTCAATGAGCAACAGGAGAATGCAACTAACAGGAACATCTAACAAGCTGGAAGTTCCTCAGTCAAAACCAGAGGCACTGCCAAAGGTGCCTGCACTCTTTTGTTTTCTGAGCTTAATATCCATCTTATGGTCTGAGACAGACTGTATATGATTTATTGTGCAAGACTTTTGTTTTCTCTTTATTCATTTTTGAAAACAAGCCTGACCTGACTTTGTCTTCCCTGGTTAACAGTCATGTTTGCTGTTTTGCTTTCCTTGTTCCGTATAGTTATGTACAACATTTCTGTTAACGTCTTATTTTGCTTGTGGAAAAAGGAAAGGCATCCGTCCCGTCTTTGGTTTGTCTATTAACGTCAACTTGACCTTGTCGAGTCAAATCAAGTCACTGGAAATCGGAGGAGAAAACAGAAACATTCTGCGTCTTCGTAACAAAAAAATCAAATTAAATCAAAAAAATCAGCATGAGTTGTTATCCAAATAACCCGAAGCGATTTGTGGAGAAGTCCCAACAGAACCTCATCTGGTTAAAATAAAATTACCTGGATGCGATTATCCGAGTGTGCTTGGAGAAGAAGGAGGTGAAGAATTTCATCAGATGAGCAGCTCTGAAGCTGTTAAGCGGGGGGGATGAGTTCAATATTGCTCTGGGCTTGTCCTGCAGCCTCCGAGACAGGGAACACTTTAACTCGCCGAGGTGAAAACAGATTTGAATAAACACTGTGCCATCTGCGAAGCAGCTGAAGATTATGGGAGTTTGGCTTCTACAACGAGATAATGATCCGTAACATACCTCAGTGCACTACCTACCACGCTGCGGGTCTTACAATGGTGATCAACAATTGGTGGATAGAGGAAAATTAAAAAAAAAAAAA